>MU692357.1:70732-111331 GCA_026770625.1 Nicotiana glauca
ATCAAATTTGGAGGTCCGGTGTAGAAATAGGCTTGAATTGACGAAGTTGGAATTTTGGCGAATTCCGATCGATAGGTGAGATTTTGATCCGAGGGTCGGAATGAAATTCCTAGAGTTGCAGTAGCTTCGTTGGATGATTTTGGATATGTCTGCAAAGTTTCAGGTCATTCGGAGGTGTTTAGGTCGGGTTTTTGATCGAATATGCAATTCGAAAGTTTTTAAGAAATTTGGACTTTGCGGTAAAACAACCGCTTTTTCGGTTTCACTTAAACCCCTCAGAATCCGCTTTTGCGGATATCAAACCGCTTACCTATTTTATTGAAATAAAGAAAATACTTTTTCAACATCATGAAAAAAAAAACTCATTTTGTTGAAATAAAAAAAAATCTTTTTCTATATCATGAAAAGAAAATACACATTTTGTTAAAATGAAAGAAAATACTTTTTCTACACCATGAAAAGAAAATACTCATTTTGTTGAAATGAAAGAAATACTTTTTCTACATCATGAAAAGAAAAATTTTCTTTTGTTGAAATGAAAGAAAATATTTTTTTTTACATCCTGAAAAGAAAGTACTTTTTTTAAAATAAAAAAAATTCATATTATAAAGAAAATAATCATATGTTGAAATAAAAATAAAAATCTATCTATAACATGAAAAGTAAATAATATTAATGATATTTTATTTAGGGTGGGATTGGGTGGGGCGAGGGTGAGGGAGTGGTTGGGGGGTTGGGTAGGGGTAGGGTGGATAGCGGGGGTAGGGTGGTGGGGATGGAGAATAGGGTGGGGAATGTTGGAAAAATGAGTTTGAAAAATAGTTTCCCTTCTCTTGATAGGGAAAACATTTTCCTCTCATCGGAGAAATTTGAGTTGATGAGGAAAATATTTTCCAAAATATTTAAGCCAACCAAACATAGGAAAACTAAAAATTATTTTCTTTCGTACCAAACACACCATAGATCTTAATTACCTTAATCCTTAAAAATTCTTGGAATAAGTTGTTAATTATCGATTCTCTCACTATCCAAACTCGATTTTCGACACCTATTCGCTAGAGTGAATAAGGGCCTTAGCTTATGTCCAAAGTGTAAAACATCACAAATTATCCAAATTTCCTTACTGATTTAAACTCTGTGTCTAATTAACTTTATCACATAAGAGCCTTAAGGTTTATGTCCAAAGTGTAAAACGTCAAGAAAATATCCAAAATTCCTTAAAAGTTTAATTTGTGAATACATACGCAGTCATAAAGCAATATGACTCATCTTTCTGAAGTTACTATCACCTTGCACAAAATATTACTTATTTGGTTTCATTTTGTTAAAATGTTGATCAAAGCTAATGTGAAGAAGAATCTAGAAGGAGAGAATGAGAGAAGAAGAGAACCAGCTCACTTCATTTTCAAAAAATTGAGTTTTGTACAATATTTTTGCAGTATTTAACAAACTATCTAACTTTAACACTAATCGACTTTCATTAACTCCTAACTAACTAACTCTAGTTAAAATTAAACTTAAATTTAACTGTAGTTAGCAATCAGCTTGTCGCTTAGCTGCTAGCCAACAGTCCCTCTCAAGCTAATGATTCAAATAAGTTCTTCAATACCATTTTATTCAGCAAGTATTCATGTTGAGCTTTTCATAGGCCCTTTGCGAGTAAGTCTGGTAGTTGATCTTCTGTATTCACATACTTAGTTTTCAATTGTCTTTGACGTAGTTTTTTCCTCACAAAATGACAATTTATGTCTCAATATATTTTGTTCTCTTATGAAATATCGATTGACAGCTTGGATTGCTGCTTTGCTATCACATATTAGTGCGATAGAAAGGTCAATCTTGACACCTAGTTCACTGAACAGACCTGTTAACCATGTAACCTCTGCTGCATACGATGCCATTCTTGTAAATTCTATTTCTGCTGAACTTCCAAAGATAGTACTTTGCTTCTTAGACTTGCATTGCCAAACTTAACTAAGTAACATGTAACTAATCTCTTTGTCTGTATGCATTCCCTCAGTCTGAGTCACAGTAAGCAATCAGCTTATTCGATGATTCTGCAGGCATCAACAGTCCCAAACCTGGTGCCTCTTTTGTATACCTTACCAATCTCAGTGCTGCTTCCATGTAAGAATTTTTAGGACAATATATGAACTGATTAAGGACCTGAACCACAAAAGCAATGTCTGTCTTAGTCATAGTAAGATACAACAGTCTTCCTACCAATCTTTGATAAACACCAGGATTATTGAGAGCTTCATCCAAGTGAGCACTATTGGTATTGAAGCAACTGTCATATTCTCTGGATGTTAACTTCTGATTCAGCTCTAATGGTGTTCCAGCTGGCTTTGCATAACTTAGTCCTAATTTAGATATTAACTCTAGAGCAAACTTGCTCTGACACATGAAAATTCCTTGTTTAGACCTTGCAAACTCAATACCTACGAAAAATTTCAGCTCTCTTAGATCCTTCATCTTGAACCTTTTCTTGAGATCTTTCCTAGTGTCACACAACAACTGCTGTTTTTTCTCAATGATGAAAAGATCATCTACATATACCCGTATGATTACTATGTCACTCCCAACTTTCTTTGTGAACAAGGGATAATCATAATAACTTTGCTGAAATCCAATATGAAGTAAAGCTTCAGTCAAAGTCAACTTCATATTCCATTGTCTTGGGGCCGGTTCCATAAAGGGATGTATGGAGTTTGCAGACCTTCTTGTGAGTCTCCTCCTATCTAGCAAACCCCTCAGGTATATGCATATAGACTTCTCCAGTGAGATCTCCATTAAAGAGAGCATTATGAACATCCATCTAAAAGATTAACTATTGTTTACAGGCAGCCAATGCAATGATAGATTAGACAGTAACTATCTTGGCCACAGGAGAAAAGGTTTCACCATAGTCCGAACCTTTCTTTTGACTGTACCCCTTAGTAACCAATCAAGCTTTGAACCCTTCTACCTCCCAAGATGCTTTATACATAATTTTTTGAATCCACCTATAACCAATAGGTGTCTTTCCCTGTGGAAGATCAATAATTCTACAAGTATAATTGTCCTCCAGTGCATCAATCTCCAGCTGCATAACATTCACCCATCTAGGATCAGTAGCAACCTCTTTAAATGTAGTTGGTTCTGAGAGAGCTGAGTAGGTTGTGAGAGATTGTCTAAAATTTGGAGAGATATGAGAGTAGTCTACATAGAAGGAGGTGAGATAAGTACATTTTGAGCCTTTGGAGATAGTGACATAATCTTGCAGCCATACAGGTGGTTTGCTTGGTCTGGAGGATCTCCTGCATTCTTCAAGAGGCTCAGTAGGATGTGATTGAATTGCAGATGTTTTAGCATAAGCATCATCCTGATAGTTACTCACAGTAGGAATGATAGGTTCAAAAGTAGTTGTGTTTGTAGGGAAGGAAGGAATTTCTACAGAGGACTTTGATGATATCTGATCTGCAGCAGGTTCAGTTGAGTCTTCTACCATAGGTACTGAAGAGGAGATAGGAGTTGCAGCATTTGAATCAGGAGATAATAGATCCAGGACAGGGAAAACCAAAGTTCCTAAATCTCTAACATGCTTAAAAGGAAACAGAGTTTCGTGGAACACAACATTTCTATTGACCATAAAGGTTTTGGAGTGCAAGTTATATAGTCTATACCCTTTTTGAGTAGAGGAGTAACATAAGAGCACAAAAGGCATTGCTCTAGGTGAAAACTTGTCAAAAACTTTAGGATTTGTTGCATAACACAAACAACCAAATACTTTAAGATGAGATAAAGAAGGTGGATGCAAATACAACTTCTCGGAATGGTGATTTGTACCTAATTACCTTAGAAGGTAATCTATTGAGTAAATACACTGTTGTAGTAACACATTATCCCCAAAATCTTAGAGGCACAACTGCTTGAAATCTTAGACACCTAGCCATTTCCAAAATAGTTCTATGATTTCTTTAATCCACCCCATTCTGCTAGGGTGTGTAAACACATTTACTCTGATGGACAATGCCTAGACTAGACAATAACTTCTTGAACTTAGTACTAAACGATCCACTTTCATTATCAGTCCTTAGAATCTTAACAGTAGTAGAGAATACATTATTCGTTTGAGTAAGAAAATCTCTTAGGACTACAATTGCTTCTTAAGGAAAATGCAAGTAAAACTGCCATATTCATCAACTATGGTTACAAAGAACCTTTTACCATAATGTGTAGGTACTCTATATGGTCCCCAAATATCACAGTAAAATAGTTCAAAAGAAGACTTTGTTATAGTATTACTCAGTTGAAAAGACATCTTGGTTTGTTTAGCAACAGGACATACAGTGCAGGGTTGATTAGAGTTACCTGTTGTCTGCTTACTCAATGCCTCTATCTTCTTTATTATGTCTATAGAATCATGTCCTAATCTCTTATGCCATAAAATGCAAATGCTGGAAATAGACACAGTAGAAGAAGTATTGGAAATAGAAGAAGTAGAAGTGGAAACATCATTTGCTGTGATGACACACTTATTTGTTGCATGAGATGAGGCTGATATAGAAGTACTCCCACGCAATATGTACAATCCATGCTCCTCTATGCCAATCCCCTTCATCTGTTCACTAAAGAAGTCTAAAAAAATATAGATGTCAGGGAAGAAATGAACCATACATTCTAGTTCCTTAGTGAGTTCTGAAACTAAGATTAGGTTGAACTTATTGTCAGGAATATAGAGAATATTAGAGATTTCCTGATTACTTAATACAGAAATATTTCCTATGTGTGGTACTAATACAACACTTCTAGTAGGTAAGTGTACTTTGTTTTCTTCTATGTTTGGAAGTTCCATATGAGTAGGGGTAGGCATTCAGTATTTTGGTTCGGTATTTTTTCGGTTTGATATTTCGGTATTCAGTTAATAAATTGTGTATATAAAATACCGTACCAAAATATTTCGGTACAGTTCGTTATTTCTTATTTTAATTTGGTACGGTTTCTGTTTAAACAAACTCTTCACTATCTCCCCCACTCCATTAACTAATGTAATCCATGTTGATCGTTGTGCTAACACATGACTATGTTCTTTTTAACGCAGGACTACTTCATTAGGCGTTTATCAAAAGCATTACTATTGGATCTCATATACCAAAGCCAAGTAGATTAAAGTAGGACTACAATTTATATTTCAGAAGTTGTCGAAGATTTTTCAAACACCTATCTTAGATTTTTCAAACTCCCATAAAAGCTATTGTTTCTAATATCGAGGGAAATGAGAAACGAGTCTCATTTCCAAGTTGTGGTGGAACCATTCCTTTAAGGTTCATATTAGAAAGATTTAAGGCTGTGACTCTTTGGTGGCGAGTGCCACAAGTAACTCCAATCCAACTACAAGTAGGGGTGAAAGTTGACCAGTTTCTTGCTAAGAGGTGGCGAGAATTATAAAAAAAAATTGATATCGCAAGCTAAGAAATGTTCTTTTATCAGTAGTGATATTGGCGATCGACAAACAATTATTCATTGGCTAAAGCAGCAAAAGCGCAAAAGTAAGATGAATACAGCCTTTCTCCATTACACTAAACTATTTAGGTATTTGGGTATATCAAAATACCAAAATATCAAAAACTCAATATCGTATACCGAACCAAAATACCGAAACTTCCATACCGAAATACTGAAAAAAATCGAAATCAAAATACCAAATTAATTCGATTTAATTCGGAATTCGATTTTTCGGATTTTATACCCACCCCTACTTGTGAGTGTGCATCATGTCTAGGCTTGAAGTCATATGATTTGATGCCCTAATGTCAACAATCCACTTGTCATTAACACAATGAGACATGAAAGCATTCACTTTTCTCGGAATACCTGCAACAGCTGATTTGCTTGATAAGTCTGATCCTTCTATGCTTATTTTGGACAACAGATGAACAATCTGCTGATACTATTCAGGAGTAAAGACATGAGCAGGAATTGGCATTTGCTGGAAGAAAGTAGGTTGATTTCCTGGTTATGGAACACATGAATTAGAGTGACTTCCTCATCTGAGTCATACTAGAAGCTACATTGTTCCCCATAATATATTTGTTTGTACAGTTCATCTCTGCACCACACACATGATTTTCATACTGGCCAGTATTGATTCCATATTTCTTAGATTTGAAATCTAGAGGATATCTAACTAGCTTATAGTGATTTTCCTTTGTATGTGTTACGATCCGAATTTTCCATCATCGGGACCGTGATGGGTCCTAGCATCGCACTCGCTAGGCAAGCCACCATTAGAGTTATAATAACCTTTTTCCTTTACATTTTCATAGCTAAGATTAACAAAAAATTAATTCAAATAGAAATAAAAGCAGAAGTACGTATTTAACTGATTATCCTTATACTATTAACAAAACCGAATAGTTACCACCCAGAAACTGGTGTCACAACTCACGAACTTTCTACAGATTACTACAAATACTGGTCTGAAAGAAAAATAAATCTGTCTCGAAAGTAAATAAAACAGAGATATAGAATGTAGGAGGGGACGCCAGGACATGCGGACGCCTGCAGGACTACCTTGGCTCTCCTGAATGAAGTATCTGTAGCCTACTTCTCGATCAGCCAGTACCAGCTCTGAAATCTGCACAGAAAATGCAGAGTGCAGTATCAGTACAACCGACCCCATGTACTAGTAAGTTCCGAGCCTAACCTTGACGAGGTAGTGACGAGGCTACGGCGGGGCATAAACAATATATCATGCAACAGTTTATAATAAGGCAAAGAGAAGATGCTGAATGAAACAAGACAGTAACTTGCATTAAATAAATACGAAACCCAGTCGTTCTACCAATACTCAGCTATAACCAATCCTAAGAGAGTTTCAACTCCACAAAAATGAATCTCAGTAGAAAAAGAATACATAAACAACAATTGATGCGGCGCGCATAACGATCCCATCATATAATCAATAACAGCATGACATTCACCCTTATTACTCCTTTTTGCGGCGTGAAACCCGATTCCACCAGTCCACCATTATTACTCCTAAATATATCACCCTTATTCCTCCTGTTGCAGCGTGCAACTCAATCTCACCTGTCCACCCTTATTACTCCTTATTACGGCGCGCAACCCGATCCCACCAGATAATCACACTTCACCCTTATTCCTCTTGTTGCAATGCGCACTCGATCCCACCATATCAGTAACAATCACAAAATAAGAACAATATTTCACAAATAAACTCAAAACCCTCCACAACGTTTATACCTCAAAACCAAACAACGAGAAATCTATACAATTATGAAACTTCATCAATAAATACTACAAGCGAGACCAACTAAAGTATACCATGATGCACCAATAAATCAACTTAAAGTAACAATGTAATATAATGAAACTATGGAACAATTGATAAGTTCAATAGAGAAAACAACATTTAACAAGAAGCAATTAGACTTGAAAGCATAAATGCAAGTAGCAGTCAAGACGGGAAAATAATATATTAGGAACGGGGAAGGGAACAAGCTAAACAGATAATTTGGTGGCGCATACGTACTCGTTACCACATCTATACGCAACACACATAGAATTTCGCATAGCAATTAAGTCGGGTATCCCTAATCCCTCAAGTCAAAGTTAGACCAAATAATTTCCTCAAGCCAACGGGTATTTTAAAGCTCAATTACAGCTTTACCTCTCGATTCCACCTCCAATGCACTCGTATCTAGTCATAATCAACTTAATAATATCAATTACTGCTAAAGAAATCGATTCCAATGCATAATTATAGGTTTTCCAACATTTCCCCAAAAAGTCAAAAATCGACCCCGGGTCCACTTGGTCAAAGCTCGAAATTCGGACCAAAACCCGATTACCCATTCACCCCCGAGCCCTGATATACAGTTGGTTTTGGAATGTGACCTCAATTTGAGGTCTAAATCTCCAAATTTTGAAATCCCTATGTTCTACCCATAAGCACCAATTCCACTATGAAAAACCCTAGATTCTAAGATGAAATCTTGTAAAAAGATGAAATAGATTGAAAGAAATGAGTTAAGAATAATTTACCCATGATTTGGGGAAGAACTTGCCCTAGGAAAATCGTCTCTTGAAGTTTAGGTTTTGAAAAATGGAAGAATGTATGAAAAATCTCGTCTAAGACGCTTTTACTCAGCTGCAGAGGTCGCATTTGCGACCTGAGCTTCGCAAATGCGAAGGAGCCATCACAAATGTGAAGCCCTTCACAGTCATGCTGCCTTCGCAAATGTAAAGTAAGTGTCGCATTTGCGAACACTGTTCCTCGCAAATGCGAGTAAAAAAAAGATCGCATTTGCGATCATACCCTTCCTAGACGTCCTTCGCAGATGCGAAGCAAAGTTCACAATTGTGAACACAGGCTGGCTCAGCTTCTTTTCGCATTTGCGATGAGAAGCTCGCAATTGCGACCTCAAAAGTTATCGCAAATGCGAACCCTGACCTCGGATTTGCAAGGTTTGAGGCCTGCAACACAGCTGAAGCACACCAACTATTTTTCTTGAGTCCAAAACACTCTGTAGCATATCCGTAACTCACCCGAGCCCTCGTGGCTCCAAACCAAACATGTACACAAGTTTTAAAACATCATACAAACTTACTCGCGCGATAAATTACCAAAATAACACCTATAACTACGAATTTAGCACCAAGTTGCATGAAATTTTTAAAAAAGTTCAAAACTTCTAACTTTTCAACCAAAGGTTCGAATTCCGTAAAATAAACTCCGTTTTCACAAAATATCATAGACATGACTTAAATATCGTATTATACCTGTATCGGGCTCCGAAAGTAAAATACGGGCCCGATACCAACGAGATCACGCATTATTCAATTTCTTTAAATTCTTCTAATTCCAGTTTACTAATTTTCATCAAATATTCATTTCTCGGGCCAGGAACCTCGGAATTCGATTCTGGACATACGCCCAGGTCCCATATTTTACTACGGACCCTTCGGGACTGTCAAAAAATTGGTCTGGGTCTGTTTACTCAAAATGCTGACCAAAGTCAACTAAAATTAACTTTTAAAGGCATAAATTGTTATTTTCTCAAATTTCCACATACAGGCTTTCTGGAATCGCGACCGAATTGCGCACATAAATTGAGGAGAGATAAAATGAGATTTTTAAGGCATTGGAACACAGATGCGAGTTCTAAAACAGAAGATGACCTTTTGGGTTATCATATTCTCCACATCTAAAATAACCATTCGTCCTCGAACGGGCATAGAAAAGTATCTGAGTCGGTAAAAAGACGGGGATATCACTCCGCATATGTCACAACCCAATTTAGGATCGTGACCGGCGCTTAGGAGCAAGTGCTCCCAAGTAACCTTCATCGGTAATTTTATAGAAAATCGGACAGACTTTTCCCTGTTTCTGGACCATCCCAAAAATTTCCTATTTCAAATCAGTAACCAAACAACCTAATAACAATTCAACTGGCAATTGACAACTTACCAATTAGCCAAAATAAGTCTCCACCATTACTAATCAAGACAGTAACAACCAGAAATACTAATCTACATCCAACTTTCATAATAAAGGACGATACTCAACATAAGACTATAATAGCAAAAGAATACTCATGACACTAAATTATTGACTATGGAGCGACTCTAAGAGTTTAATGAAATGACCATAATAATTGATAAAAATCTCCGCCCACGCGAACAAGTGCGAGGCTCACCAAGAATTCTCAACCTGTGCGCTCTAATTAACGAAATCCTCACCTGCGTCAACTGCTGTCTCTGTAAAAAAAAAATTTAGTAGGGAATGAGTTGCTAGCTCAGTGAGTAATAACACTTAACCACAACCGTTTCTATTTGGGGACAACTCAGAAAATATGCTAGTATATCAAATAGAAAACAACATACAAATGCCCTTTCAGAAACAATAAATAATTTTCAGTCTCATCACACTTTTCTTGTAATATAATGTAATTAAAAATTTAGTAATAAGCTCAGTAACCACCGTATAATATCAGTATTCAGATTTTGGGAGGTTTCAATGAACAGATCATGTAATCGGTATAGCTGTAGACTTCTTCGCAAGAAGTCAAATATAACGGTAGTCTACTCAAGGGAAATTGGTAACGGTATGCTAGTTCTACCTTCCCACTAGCGAGGGTTATAATGATCATCAGTAATTACAAGGTGCACCAGATCTAACGAACCCGTCGTTAGCTACGGGATCCTTCAAAGTCTACTCCCATTTATACTTGTTTCCGTAATCCGTATATACTAGTAGAAAATATTTTTAAATAATATAGGGCGTTTTGGTTCTTATCAAATCATATAATTTATTTTCGATAACAGTAAATCCAAGTAACAGTACAACAGATCTAGTGACAGAAAATATGTAAAGCCACGATATTCATCTTAAATAACTATTTCGGTACCATATCGAGTAAAATACTTGTCCCACATACAAATCAAAATAATCGGTAACACATTCATATTAAAAATCATGTGTAAATCATGCCAGTTATGAAAACACAAATTGCGGCAAGATTACTACTCACAGTACTCGTGCTGAAATACCAACTGCTTTACCTCAAGCAACTCGTACAAATTTCTCCAATCAATCTATAATTACATAATATTGATCTCATGTTAATTTTCTTATTTAGGCTAATTCATAGCTATTTTAGAATAACCAACCCTCTAGGTTTTATGTTTGACTCTTAATTTGCCTAGAATAATTCTTATTGGTATTTAATTTCTTACACCTTGTGAAACCATTCAAATATATGAACTGAGATAAAAAGAATTACCAGAAGAAAAGAACCCAGATGAGAAATTCCAGTATTACCTGTAAAAACCAGTGTGTATTTAAGATTTCTCAAGATTTGGTTCTAGCCTCTTTCTTCTTCTCCCCTTCTTTCCTTGTCTGTTTTTTTTTCTTGTTTCGTTTCAACTTCTGCTTCACCTTACGCAGATTCTATTTGCCAGAGAAAGGGGGCTTTGGCCTTTTTCCTTTGTTTTGTTTCTATTAGATTAACGTAGGACTTTCCCCTATTTAATCTTGTAATTTAATTTTTTTAGTAAATTACGTAATTACCCTCTTTCTTTTAATGAGTATTACATTCTCCCCACCTTATGAAATTTGGTCTTCGAATTTAGCTCAGGTACGTACCTGTAGACTGAAATAAATGAGGATACTTGACTCGCATAACATCTTATATTTTCCCTATAGCTTCTTCAACAGTATGATTTCTCTATCGAGCACAATTTCTTTTGACCGTAACCTTCTTACTTGCCTATCAACAATAGCCATCGGCTCCTCCTCATAGGACAACTTCTCATCGAGCAGTATAGTCGGTGCTTCAATCACCTGAGATGAGTCTGATATACATTTTCTTAGCAATGATACATGAAACACTGGGTGAATGAAGGACAACTCAGGAGGAAGTGCCAAAAGATAAGCCACCGCTCCCACTCGGTCTAGTATGTCATACGGTCCTATAAACCTTGGGCTCAACTTGCCTCTTTTCCCAAACCGCATTACACCTTTCATAGGGGAGACTCGTAGGAACACTTTATCTCCAATTGTGAACACTAAATCTCTTTTTCGCTTATCAGCAAATGACTTTTGTCTGCTTTGAGCTGCAAGCAATCTCTGTCTTATCAACTGGACCTTGTCCACAACTTTTTGTACTAGGTCGGGTCCCAATAAGTTAGTCTCACCAGCTTCAAACCATCCGATAGGAAAACGACATCTTCTATCATACAATGCTTCATACGGTGCCATTTGAATACTGGACTGGAAGCTATTATTGTAAGCAAATTCAGCTAAAGGTAGATAAGAATCCCAACTATCTCCAAGCTCAAGAATGCAAGCTCTCAACATATCCTCCAAGATATGTATAGTACGTTCAGACTGCCCGTCTGTCTGTGGATGAAATGCAGTACTAATATCTACTCGTGTACCCAATACTTCTTGAAAAGATTTCGAAAAGCATGAAGTGAACTGTGATCCTCTATCAGAGATGATGGATATTGGAACTCCGTGAAGTCGGACAATTTCGTTCATAAATATCTATGCATACCTGACTCCACCATAAGTAGTCTTTACCAAAAAAAGTGTGCTGATTTTGTCAGTCGATCTATAATCACCCATACCGAGTCATAACCTCTAAGGGTTCGTGGTATCCCGGTGACAAAATCCATAGTAATTCTTTCCCATTTCCACTCTGGAATCTCAATTTGTTGTAGTAGCCCTACGAGTCACTGATGCTCATCATTGACTTTTTGACAAGTCAAACAACTAGAAACAAAGTTAACAACATCTTTCTTCATACCTTCCCACCAATAAAAAACGGCTTCAGGTCATGGTACATTTTTGTGGATCCAAGATGTATAGTGTTTAGTGTTGTGAACTTCTTTAAGAATAGCATGTCTCAACCCATCTACGTCTGCAACACATAGCCTGTCACCCATTCGAAGAACACCATCACTTTCAACAATCATATCCTTGCTTTTACCAGCTAAGGCATAATCTCTGTATTTGCAAAATTATGCATCCTTATATTGGGTGGCCTTAATGCGTTCAACTAATGAAGACTTAGCCTGAGCACAAGCCAACAATGCCTTTGAATTTCCAACACAAAATCTGATACCTGTATCTTCTAATCTCTGAATATCTTTGGCCAAAAGTCTCTTTGCAGGAGCTATGTGTGCCAGACTCCCCATAGATTTTCTGCTCAATGCGTCAACCACCACATTGGCTTTTCCAGGATGATATAAAATAGAACAATCATAGTCTTGGAGTAGTTCCATCCACCGACGCTGCCGTAGATTCAGATCTCTCTGCTAAAACATATACTTCAGACTTTTATGGTCAGTATAAATCTCAAAAGTTTTGCCGTACAGATAATGCCTCCAAATTTTTAGAGCAAATACCACTGCAGCCATCTCCAAATCATGTGTAGGATAGTTTTGCTCGTGCTTTTTCAATTGTCTCGAAGCATAAGCAATAACACGACCATTTTTCATGAGAACACATCCTAATCCCACCCTCGAGGCATCACAGAATACTATAAATCCTCCAGAACCTGATGGTAAGGCTAATATTGGTACAATTGTCAAACATGTTTTGAGTTTTTAAAAGCTTTGCTCACATTCCTCCGTCCACTGAAACTTTGCATTTTTCTGTGTTAGCTTGGTCAGCGGCGCTGCTATTCTGGAGAAATCCTGCACAAAACGCCTGTAATAGCCTGCTAAGCCTAAAAAGCTGCGAATCTCTGTAGGAGAAGTAGGTCTGGGCCATTTCTACACAACTTCAGTCTTCTTAGGATCTACCATAATTCCATCTTTGGATACAACATGCCCCAAAAATGCTACCGAGTCTAGCTAAAATTCACACTTCGAGAACTTAGCATAAAGCTGACGTTCTCGCAATGTTTGCAACACAGTCCTGAGATGATTCTCGTGTTCTCCTTGGCTACGAGAATATATCAGGATATCATCAATAAATACTATTACAAATCTATCGAGAAATGGCTTGAAAACCCTATTCATTAAATCCATGAATGCCTCTGGAGCATTAGTCAGTCCGAAATGCATCACAAGAAACTCATAGTGCTCGTATCGAGTCCTGAAAGCAGTCTTAGAAATATCTTCACCTCGGATTCTAAGTTGATAATAACCCGAACGGAGGTCAATCTTAAAAAAGTGGGCAGTTCCTTGTAACTGATCAAACATATCATCTATATGAGGCAAAGGATATTTATTACGTATTGTTATCTTGTTCAGCTACCTGTAGTCAATGCACATTCTCAGGGATCCGTCTTTCTTCCTTACGAACAGTATTGGTGCACCCCATAATGATACACTAGGTCTAATAAAACCTTTATCTAACAAATCTTGTAACTGTTGCTTTAGCTCCCTCAACTCTGCTGGCGCCATTCGATATGGGGGTATCGATATGGGTTGTGTGTTAGATAGCAAATCAATACCAAAGTCTATTTCTCGTACTCGGGGCAATCCTGGTAATTCCTCAGGAAATACATCAAAAAATTCTCTCTCTACAGGTACATTTTCCACACTAATTGTTTCCTTTCTTGTGTCATTTACAATAGCTAAGAGACTCAATCAACCTTTCTTTAGAAGTCATTGAGCTTTCATAAAAGATACAATTTTGCAAGTCTCTGGAACCTGACTCCCTCTTAGAATAAAACTGGGTTCATTTGGTATCTCAAACCTTACTATCTTTGCATGACAATCGACTATAGCATAGCAAGAAGATAACCAATCCATTCCCATCAGCATGTCAAAGTCAATCATATCAATTACAATAAGGTCAGGTAAAGTATCTCTACCCTTAACCCAAATCTGATAAGCACGATACACGTATTCAGCTAATAGAGACTCTCCGACAGGAGTAGCAACTAGAAAAGGATCATTCAATAGCTCGAGATGTCTACTAAATCTCAAAGAGAAGTACGAGGACACATAAGAGTAAGTAGATCCCGGATCAATCAAAGCAAGTGCATCAAATGAATAGGCAGAAAGAATACCTGTAACCACTGCATTCGAGGCCTGAGCATCCTGTCTAGTAAATGCAAAAACTCTTGCCTGACATCTACCAGCATTCCTTTGTCCTTGATTCACAGTAGCATGGTCTACAACACCTCGACCTCTATTTCTGTACCTGTAGCACCTAAAGTATTACGAGTAGTCTGAGTCGGTGCAGCTGACTGAATAGAAGCCTAGTTGAAATTTCTCAGAGGCTGAGGGAAATCCTGCAAGTGATGTCCCAACTGGTCACACCGAAAGCACTCTCCCTTTAGAACACGACATTGGCCCAAATGTGACCTACCACAGGTCTAGCAGACTGGATTAGTGGCATATATCTGCCCAGAATTATAATGTCCAGAAGATGATGGCGCCATATTACCTTGTTTGTAATGTGGTCTGTATGTGGATTGTGAAGACATGTGTGTCCCTGTCTGAGAACCCTATTGTTGTTGTTGTTGTTTTTGTCCCTGGTTTCCTGCTCTTCTATTTTCACTAAAATCACCATTGAAAGCCCCTCATGTCTTGGCCTTCGTACGTTATTCACTAGATGCACGCTCTTCACATCCCTTGTTTTCAATCTTTCTAGCAAGGTTGACTACATCAGAGTAGGATGAAGTCTTCATCTGTGGGCTACTGCAGTGTATAGACGACCAACCAATCCATCAACAAACCTCTGAATTCGAGCTTCTTCGGCAAACACTAAGTGAGGAGCATATATAGCCAGCTTACAAAACTTAGTGTTATATGTTGACACATCCATATCTGGAGTCTGAACCAATCTCTCAAAGTCTCTAACATGTTGTTGCATCAGACTGTCTGGAAGAAAATGATTCTTGAACAACTTAGTGAACTCGTCCCATATCAGTGGTGGTGCTCTTGCCGGCCTTCCTAGCAATATAGTTTCATACAATGTGTTAGCCATATCCTCTAGTTTGTATGCTGCGAGCTCCACGACTCTCTCACTAGAACATCCAAGAGCACGTAATGCCTTAAGTGTCTCATCCAAGAAACTTTGAGGATCTGCTAAATTATCGGAACCTGTGAATTTTGGTGATTTCATTTTCAGGAACTTGTGTAGGGATACTTCCTTATTCCCGAAAGTCTGAGTTTGTGCAGGTGCTTGTGTCTGTGAAGTAGCCTGAGGAGCTGAACTTCTGCCATGAGTAGGCACCAATGCCTCTAACACATTCAATAACCTTGCCACTACATCTGCATGTAAGTCAACAGTAGGTACAACAGTTGGCACTGGTGGTGGAGCGTTCTGAACTCCCTACTCTCGCACTTGATTTGGCATAACAGCTTGGGTTTGACCCATGTTCCTAACTTGAGGTTGAGGAGCAGTCTGTCTTCTAGTTTGATGAACCCAACTTGACCGCCACCCCGGGTAGTACCACATCCAGCAGATGAGGGTGTGTGCGTCCTAGCCATCTGCGAATGAAATATTCCAAATTAAATCTCAAGTTATCTCAACGCACGATCAAAGAATGAAAGAAGGGGGAAACATTCCTAAATGTTCAGTAGCCTCGAGTTCATAAGTATGGGCGCCTACATACCCATGAACAAGACTCTACTAAATATTGCTCCATGACTCGGGGCCTAAGCTATGATACCAACTTTGTTACGACCCAATTTAGGATCGTGACCGGCGCTTAGGGGCAAGTTCTCCCAAGTAAGCCTCATCGGTAATTTTACAGAAAATCGGGCAGAGTTTCCCCGATTTTTGGACCATCCCAAAAATTTTCTGTCTCAAATCAGCAACCAAACAACCTAATAGCAATTCAACTGGCAATTGACAACTTACCAATTAGCCAAAATAAGTGTACACCATTACTAATCAAGACACTAACAACTAGAAATACTAATCTACCTCGAACTTTCATAATAAAGGACGATACTCAACAAACGACTATAATAACAAAAGAATACTCATGACACTAAATTATTGACTATGGAGTGACTTTAAGAGTTTAATGAAACGACCATAACAATTGATAAAAATCTCTGCCTACGCGAACAAGTGTGAGGCTCACCAAGAATTCTCAACCTGTGCGCTCTAATTAACGAAAT
The DNA here is from genome assembly GCA_026770625.1 of Nicotiana glauca. NCBI lineage: Eukaryota > Viridiplantae > Streptophyta > Magnoliopsida > Solanales > Solanaceae > Nicotiana > Nicotiana glauca. Next base: position 87,335 of record MU692357.1, read on the forward strand.
CCTCGCATGCATCAACTACTGTCTCTGTAAAATAAATTTAGCGGGGAATAAGTCGCTAGCTTAATGAGTAATAACACTTAACCACAACCGTTTTTATTTGGGGACAAGTCAGAAAACATGCTAGTATATCAAACAGAAAATAACATAAAAATGCTCTTTCAGAAACAATAAATAATTTTCAGTCTCATCACGCTTTTCTTGTAATATAATGTAATTAACAATTCAGTAATAAGCTCAGTAACCACTGTATAATATCAATATTCAGATTTTGGGAGGTTTCAATGAATGAATCATGTAATCGGTATAACTGTGGACTTCTTTGCAAGAAGTCAAATATAACGGTAGTCCCTACTCGAGGGAAATCGGTAACGGTATGCTAGTTCTACCTTCCCACTAGCGAGGGATATAACAGTAATCGGTAATTACAAGGTGCACCAGGTTTAACGAACCTACCGTTAGCTACGGGATCCTTCAAAGTCTACTCCCATTATACTTGTCTCTGTAATCCGTATATACTCGATAGAAAATATTTTAAAACAATATAGGGCATTCTTATCAAATCATATAATTTCTTTTCGATAACAGTAAATCCAAGTAACGGTACAACAGATCTAGTGATAACGAAAATATGTAAAATCATGATATTCGTCTCAAATAACTATTTCGGTACCATATCGAGTAAAAGACTTGTCCCACATGCAACTCAAAATAATCGATAACATATTCATATTAAAAATCATGTGTAAATCATGCAAGTTATAAAAACACAAATTGCGATAAGATTACTACTCACAGTACCCGTGCCGAATTACCAACTGCTTCACCTCAAGCAACTCGTACAAATTCTTCCAATCAATCTATAATTACATAATGTCGATCTCATGTTTCTTATACCTTGTGAAACCCTTCAAATATATGAACTGAGATAAAAAGAATTACCAGAAGAAAAGAACCCAGATGATAAATTCGAGTATTACCCATAAAAACCAGTGTGTATTTAAGATTTCTCAAGATTTGGTTCTAGCCTCTTTCTTCTTCTCCCCTTCTTTCCTTCTCTGTTTTTTTTCTTGTTTCGTTTCAACTTCTGCTTCGCCTTACGCATATTCTATTTGCCAGAGAAATGGGGCTTCGACCTTTTTCCTTTGTTTTGTTTATGTTAGACTAACGTAGGGCTTTGCCCTATTTAATCTTGTAATTTAAATTTTTTCTGGTAAATTAAGTAATTACCCTCTTTCTTTTAATGAGTATTACAACATATTGGACTCGGACTCCTGGGTAGTTGCCTCAACATTCTGACCTCTCCATTGTACATGAATCGAAGGATAACTCTTCGATCTCAACTGACAAACCTGCCGGTATAAAATAGTTACTGGCTTCTCCTCGTAGGTCAAATCCTTCTCCAACTAGACAGTGCCGAAATCTAACACGTGGCATGGATCGCCGTAATAATTATAAAGCATGGACACATTCAACACTGGATGCATTGCTGATAAACCTGGCGGAAACGCAAGTCTATAAGTCACCTCTCCCACTCGATCAAGGATCTCAAAAAGCCCGATGAACCGAGGGCTTAGCTTGACCTTCTTCCCAAATATCATCACGCCCTTCATGGGTGACACTCAAAGCAACACTCTCTCTCCGACCATGAATGCCACATCACGAACCTTACGGCCGACATAACTCTTTTGCCTGGACTGAGCAATACGAAGTCTATCCTAAATGATCTTAACCTTATCCAAGGCATACTGTACTAGATCTGTACCAAACAACCGAGCCTCACCCAGCTTAAACCACCCAACTGGCGATCCACACTGTCTACCATATAATGCCTCATAGGGATCCATCTAGATGCTTGACTGATAGCTGTTGTTGTAGGCAAACTCCGTTAACGGCAAGAGCTGATCCAAGAGTCTCCAAAGTCAATAACACAAGTGCGGAGCATATACTCCAAAATCTAAATAGTACGCTCGGATTGCCCGGCCGTTTGAGGATGAAATGATGTGCACAAATCAACCCGTGCACCCAAGTCACACTGCAATGCCCTCCAAAAATGTGAGGTAAAGTGTGTACCTTAGTTAGAAATGATAGACACAGGCACACCATGAAGACGAACGATCTCACGGATATAGATCTCTGCCAATCACTCTGAAGAATAGGAAACTGCCATGGAAATGAAATGCACTGACTTAGTCAGCCTATACATAATAACCTATACTACATCAAACTTCCTCTGAGTCTGTGGGAGTCCAACAACGAAATCCATAGTGATACGCTCCCACTTCCACTCTGGAATCTCAATCTTCTGAAGCAAACCACCAGGTCTCTAATGCTCGTACTTTACCTGCTGGCAATTCAAACGCCGAGCTACATAAGTAACAATATCCTTCTTCATCCTTCTCCGCCTATAATGCTGCCGTAAATCCTAATACATCTTAGCGGCACCCGGATGAATAGAATACCGGGAACTATGGGCCTGCTCTAGAATCAACTCACGAAGCCCATCCATATTAGGCACACAAACGCTACCCTTCATTCTCAAAACTCCATCATCTCCAACCGTAACCTGCTCGGCATCTCCGTGCCACACTCTGTCCCTAAGGACAAGCAAATGAGGGTCATCATACTGTCAATCTCTATTACGCTCAAATAGTGAAGACCAAGCAACTGTACAAGCTAGAACACGGCTGGGATCCGAAATATCTAACCTCACGAACTGATTGGCAAAAGCTTGAACATCCAAAGAAAGTGGTCTCTCACTGATTGGAATAGATGTAAGGCTACCCATACTAGCTAACTTCCTACTCAAAGCATCGGCCACCACATTGGCCTTCCCGAGATGATACAAGATGGTGATATCATAATCTTTCAATATCTCCAACCACCTTCTCTGCCTCAAATTGAGCTCCTTCTACTTGAACAAATACTACAAACTCTTATGATCCGTGAACACCTCAGACAACATGCCATATAAATAATACCTCCAAATCTTCAGCGCGTGAACAATGGATGCTAGCTCCAAGTCATGAATTGGATAATTCTTCTCGTGAATATTCAACTTTCGCGAAGCATATGCAATAACCATGTCACTTTGTATCAACACCGCACCAAGTCCAATACGAGAAGTGTCAAAATATATTGTATATGGCCTTGAACCTGTGGGCAACACCAACAGCGGTGCCTTAGTCAAAGCTGTCTTGAGCTTCTGAAAGCTTGCCTCACACTCGTCCGACCATCTGAATGGGGCACCCTTCTACGTCAACCTGGTCATCGGGGCCGCTATAGATGAAAACCCCTCCACAAACTAACGGTAATAATCCTCCAAACCTAAGAAACTCTGGATCTCTGTAGCTGATGTAGGTCTAGGCTAGTCCTTGGCTGCCTTAATCTTCTTAGAATCCACCTCAATACCCTCTACTGCTACGACGTGACCCAAGAAAGCAACTGAACTCAACCAAAACTCACATTTCGAAAGCTTAGCACATGACTAGCTATCACTCAGAGTCTGGAGAACGATCCGAAGGTGCTGCTCATGCTCCTCTCAACTGCGGGAGTAGATCAAGATATCATCAATGAAAACAATCACAAAGGAATCCTGATAGGGATTGAACACCCGGTTCATCAAATCCATAAATGTTGCCTGGGCATTTGTCAACCCAAATAACATCACTAGAAACTCATAATGCCCGTACCGAGTGTGAAAAGCTGTCTTAGGGACATCGGATGCCCTAATCCTTAACTGATGGTAGTTATATCTCAAATCAATCATCGAATACACTTTGGCACCCTGAAGTTGATCACATAAATCATCAATCCTCGGTAGCGGATACTTGTTCTTGATGGTGACTTTGTTCAACTGCTGACAATCTATGCACATCCTCATTGACCCATCCTTCTTCTTAAAAAACAACACCGGCGCACCCTAGGGCGATACACTAGGTCTAATAAAGCCCTTATCAAACAAATCTTGCAACTGCTCCTGCAATTGTTTCAACTCTAGAGGGGCCATGTGGTATGGCAGAATAGAAATGGGATGAGTTCTCGAAGTTAAATCAATGCAAAAATCAATATCCCTGTCGGGTAGCATCCCCAGAAAGTGTGCTAGAAATACCCCAGAAAACTCCTGAACAACTGGCACAAAATTCATAGAAGGAACCTCCGGCGCTACAATCACAAACATAAGCCAAATAAGCCGAACACCCCTTATTGACCATACACTGAGCCTTTATATAAAAGATAACCCTACTGGTAGAATGACCAAGAGTCCCTCTACACTCTAATCGAGGCAACCCCAGCAATGCTAAGGTCACGGTCTTGGTGTGGCAGTCCAATATAGAATGATAAGGTGACAACCAATCCATCCCCAAAATGACATCAAAATAAACCATATCGAGAAGTTGGAGATCTACACTAGTCTCAAGACCCCCAATAATAACCACAAGGAGTGATAGACACAATTAACAATAGAATCCCCTACTAGTATGGACACATACACGGGAGCACTTAAAGAATCACGAGGCACAACGAAATGTGGAAAAATAAGAAGACACATAGGAGTACGTAAACCTTGGATCAAATAGAACTGAAGCATCTTACTATAAACCGAACAGTACCTGTGATAACTACATTGGAGGACTCAGCCTCAGGCCTATATGGGAAAGCATAACATCGGGGATGGCCCCCCCCCAACCCTGAACCATATCCCTAGGACGATGTCCTGCTAACTGGCCTCCACCTCTAGCGTCTGGCCTATACCTCTAACGGCCGGACCTCCACCTCTAGCGGCCTGACCCCTACCTCTGGCTCCCTGACCCATACCTTTAGATGGTTGGGCATTCGGTGTCGGAATCATGGCACGAGAACTCTACTACTGTGAGTGTATACCCACTAATCTCGGACAGGTCCTCCGGACATGCCCATACTCGCCACACTCAAAACATCCATCTGAGGAAACTGAGATTGACCCTGACGGGCCGGCTAACCGCGATAATAACTATACAGAGGATGTTCTCTGATGGGAGCTTTTGGTGCACCATAAGCTGGTTGCCCTAAAGGAGGTACATAAGGACCACGACCCCTTGAAGCTCCACATGATGTCTGAAGTGTTGAATGAAATGGCTTGGGATGATGGACTTTACCAAAACTACCTCGACCTCTAGATGAGTCCCCAATGGATCCACCAAAGTGACGGGGCATCTTTTTAGACCCCTGACCACTCCCCTAAGCTAAAACCATCTCAACCCGTCTGGCCATATTGGCTGCATCTTGGAAAGAAATCTCACTCCCTATCTTCTTAGCCATCTGCAATTTGATAGGCTGATCAAGTCTTTCAATAAACCTCCTCGCCCTCTATATCTCAGTGGGAAGTATAAGAAGAGCATGACGGGCCAAATCAACAAATCTAGTCTCGTTCGGAGTGATGCTCATATAACCCTACTGAAGGCGCTCAAACTACTTCTGATAGTCCTCTCTCTGAGTAATAGAAAGATAATTCTCCAAGAGTATCTGAGAGAACTGGTCCCAAGTAAGAGCTGAAAACCCAACTGGTCTAGCCAAACAATAATCCCTCTACCATTTCTTAGAGGAACCTGATAGACAAAAAGTAGCAAAGTCGACCCTATTGGTCTCCACTATCCCATGTTCCGTAAAACCTTATGACAACTGTCTAAATAGTCCTATGGATCCTCTGAAGATGTACCGCCATAGGTAGTGGTGTAAATCTTAGTAAACCTGTCCAACCTCAAGAAGGCATCAGAAGACATAGCTGGTCCATCACCGGTCTGTGCTACAACACCCGACAGAACTAAGCCAACTAGCTGAGTTGCTCGAGTCTGAAACTGGAGAGCCATCTACTTTGGAGTGTGAGTAGTAGGAGTCTGTGCTCCTCCCCCAGGCCGTGAGATGGTTGGTGCTACAGTAAACATGTCTGCCTGAGTAAAACTCTCCATAACCCCCACTAAACGGACCAAAGCATCCTGAATTACCGGGTAGCTATGAACCCATCTGGAACCTGAGCTGGTCGTGCTGGAGCGGTTTGGGCCAGAACCTCATCATCAAACTCTACCTGAGGCTCCACTGCTGGTGCTGATGCTCAAGCTCTAGGCTGAGCCCTGCCCCTGCCTCGGCCCCTAGCACGACCTCGACCTCGGCCTCTGCCCCTCGTAGGTGCTGCCACTAGGGCTCGGGCTGCTGATCAGCTGATGAAGTGGTACGTGTTCTCGCCATCTGCGAAAGAATAGAGTAAAGAGTTCAATTAGCATTGAGAGATCAAACGCACGATAGAGATGAATAGAAGTGAAATTTTTCCTAACTCTGTAGCCTCTAGGGGATAAGCACAGACGTCTCCATACCAATCCCTCACTCTACCTAGTTGTCCGTGAATTGTGACACCTAGGCAACCTAGTGCTTTGATACCAACTTGTCACGACCCGAATTTTCCACTGTCAGGACCGTGATGCGCCTAACATCGCACTCGCTAGCCAAGCCAACATTAGAGTTATAATAACCTTTTTCCTTTACATTTTCATATTTAAGATTAACAAAAAGCTAATTCAAACAGAAATAAAAGCAGAAGTACATATTTAGCTGATTATCTTTATACTATTAACAAAATCGAGCAGTTATCACCCAGAAACTGGTGTCACAACTCAAAAACTTTTCAACAGATTACTACAAATACTGGTGTGAAAGAAAAATGCATTTGTTTCGAAAGTAAATAAAACAGATATATAGAATGTAGGAGGGGACGACAGGGCCTTCGGATGCCTGCAGGACTACCTTGGGTCTCCTGAATGAAGTATCAGCAACCGAACTCTCGATCAGCCACTACCAGCTCCAAAATCTGCACAGAAAGAGCAGAGTGCAGTATCAATACAAGCGATCCAATGTACTAGTAAGTTCTAAGCCTAACCTCAACAAGGTAGTGACGAGGCCATGGCGGGGCATAAACAATATATCTTTCAATAGTTTATGATAAGCTAAAGAAAAGATGCGAAATGAAATAGGACAAGAACTTGCATTAAATATATACGGAAACCCATCGTTCTACCAATACTCAACTATAACCAATCCTAAGAGAGTTTCAACACCATAAAAATGAATCTCAGCAGAAGAAGAATACATAAACAACAAATGATGTGGCGCGCATCCCAATCCCACTATATAATCAATAACAACATAACATTCACCCTTATAACTCCTTGTTGCGGTGTGCAACCCAATCCCATCAATCCACCCTTATTACTCCTTAATATATCCCTGTTATTCCTCCTGTTGAAGTGTCCAATCGGATCCTATGTGTCCACCTATATTACTTCTTGTTGCGGCGCGTAACCCAATCCCACCAGACAATTAGATTAAAACCGTATTCGTCATGTTGCAGCGTGCACCCAGAACCCACCATATCAGTACCAATCACAAAATAAGAATAGTATTTCACAAATTAACTCAAAATCCTCCACAACGTTTATACCTCAATCCCTAACAACGAGAAATCTATACAATTATGAAACTTCATCAGTAAATACTACATAGCGAGACCAGCCAAATTATACCATGAAGCACCAATAAATCAACTTAAACTAACAATGTAATACAATGAAACTACGGAACAATTGATAACTTCAATAGAGAAAACAACATTTAAAATGAAGCAATTAGACATGAGGCATCAATAAGCAAGTAGAAGTCAAGACATGAAAACAATATATTAGGAACAGGGAAGAGAACATGCTAAACAGATAATTTGGCGGAGCATAGGTACACATCACAAAACCTATACGCCACACACATGGATTTTCACATAGAAATTAAGTCGGGTATCCCTAATCCTTTGAGTCAAGTTAGACAAAACACTTACCTCAAGCCAATGGGTATTTAAAAGCTCAACTACCGATTTACCTCTCGATTCAACATCCAATCGACTAGTATCTAGTCATAATCAACTTAATAACATTAATTACCACAAAAGAAATTAATTCCAATACATAATTATAGGTTTTCCAACATTTTCCCCAAAATGTCAAAAATAGACCCCCGGTCCACTTGGTCAAAACTTGAAATTCGGACCAAAATTCGATAACCCATTCACCCCCGAGTCCGGATATACAATTGGTTTTTGAATCCAACCTTATTTTAAGGTCTAAGTACCTAAATTTCGAAATCCCCAAGTTCTACCCAAAAACACCCAATTCCACCACGAAAAATCGTAGATTCTAGGATGAAATCTTGTAAAAAGAATAAGAGAAATGAGTTAAGAATCATTTACCTATGATTTGGGGAAGAAATTTCCCTAGGAAAATCGTCTCTTGAAGTTTAGCTTTTGAAAAATGGGAGAATGAATGAAAAATCCCGTCTAAGACCCTTTTACTCAGCTGCAGATGTTGCATTTGTGACCTGAGCTTCGCAAATGCGAAGGAAACATTGCAAATGCGAAGTCCTTCACAATCATGCTGCCTCGCAAATGCGAAGAAAGTGTCGTATTTCCGAACGCCATTCCTCGCAAATGCGTGTAAAAGATTGCATTTGCGATCATACCCTTCCCAGACTCCCTTCGCAAATGCAAAGGAAAGTTTGCAATTGCGAACAAAGGTTGGCTCAGCTTCTTTTCGCATTTGTGATGAAAAGCTCGCAAATGAGACATCAACAGTTATCGCACATGCGAACCCTGACCGCGCATTTGCGAGGTCTGAGGCCCGAAACACAGCTGAAGCACACCAGCTTATTTTTTTAAGTCCAAAATACTCTGTAGCCTATCCAAAACTCACTCGAGCCTTCGGGGCTCCAAACAAAAAGTGCACACAAGTCTTAAAACATCATACAAATTTGCTCGCGCGATCAAATCACCAAAATAACACCTATAACTATAAATTTAGAACTAAATTGCGTGAAATTTTCAAGAAATTTCAAAACCTCTAACTTTTCAACCAAAGATCCGAATCCCGTCAAATAAACTTCATTTTTCACCAAATTTCACAGACATGACTTTATTTTAAACTTGTACGGGGTTCCGAAACCAAAATACGAGCACGATACCAACGAGATCACGCATTATTCAACTTTTTTTAATCCTTCTAATTCCAATTTAATAATTTTTATTAAAAATTTATTTCTCGGGTTAGGGACCTCGGAATTCAATTCCTGGCATATGCCTAGGTCCCATATTTTACTATAGACCCTCCAGGACCGTTAAAATACGATTCCGGGTCTGTTTACTCAAAATGTTAACCGAAGTCAACTAAAATCAACTTTGAAAGGCATAAATTGTTACTTTCTCAAATTTCCACATAAAGGCTTTCCGGAATCGTGCCCGGACTGTGCACGCAAATTGAGAAAAGATAAAATGAGGTTTTAGGACCCCGAAACACAGATTCTAGTTCTAAACAGAAGATGACATTTTGGGTCATCATAGTATGTCCCTTGCAGCGACAATACTCACACTAAACTTGACTCCTTTTTGGTTTGTAGTTTCCAGTATTATTTATGTTCTTGCTGCTATACATAGCTGCATTCTCCAAGGCTTGATAAGCTTGAGCTACTTGTGTCATATTTGCACGGTTTCTTTGGCTTTCTTGATCAACTAACATAGAATAAGCCTTATTTATACTAGGCTAATGGGTCATTATCGTGATTTGGCTTCTTGACTGAAAATAGGACTCATTTAAGCCTGTAAGAAACTAAAGGAGCCTTTGATATTCAAAATGCTGAGCATACTTCTTTCACTCAAGACAAGGACAGCCAGGACACAACATAAGAGCATCAAACTCATCCCAAAGCTCTCTTAGTTTGGAGAAATAGTCAGTTCCAGTCATAACTCCTTGACTCAAAGTGTGAACCTCCCTATGTAGGTACAGATTTCTGGATCCATCCCTATGTAGGTATAGAATCTCGAACCATCACTATGTAGGTACAAAATTCTGGAACCATCCCTATGTAGCCATTTACTTTATCAAATCTCTCTTTTAAGTCTTCCCAAACTTTATGAGTACTAGATGCATATCGGACACTACTTAGCGAACCCGGACCCATAGCATTCATTATCCATGACAAAACAATAGCATTCACTTTCTCCCACAGATCATGGAGTTCAGGCTCAAACCTAGATTAAGGAAAGCTACCATCGACAAATCCTAATATACTCTTACCTAGCAAGCCAATTCTCATTGCGCGACTCCACAAAGCATAGTTATCAGATCCAGTAAGTTGAAGAGAGATAAGAGAACTACCTGGTGTGTTGGTTGGATGTAGATACAGAGGGTGATTATGATCAATGGAAGGGAAGGAGGTACTAGTCATGAAATTGCCATTCGCTGAGGTCGTGACAGTGTGAGTAGGAGTAGTATTGTTGATTTTATCATCTTCAACTGCCATTGTTGACTGGGAATTGGTTTCATAGAACACAATTTACAAACCCTAGCTTCGATTGAGAATTACTCCGAAACAATTCGTAACCTCAAATTGCAGAACTGAAGCAACCTAGATGAAGAAACTCGTTCGCGAACTTGCTTCGATCCACACCGATGGCTCTGATACCATGTTAACAACCATGAAAATGGTGGTCAAAGCTAATGTGAAGAAGAATCTAGAAGAAGAAAATGAGAGAAGAAGAGAACCAACTCACTTCATTTTCAAAAAACTGAGTTCTGTACAATCTGCTACAGTATTTAACAAATTAACTTTTAACACTAACCGACTTTCACTAACTCCTAACTAACTGTTTACCATGAAAATAATAATAACAATTAAATTTGTTGATGGGACTCTAAAAATATGTGATCTATTCTTATGCTAGTTGTTAAGCAATTGGTGCTGGATATGTGAAACTTAGAGATAAAATAAAGTTAAGGAGGAAGCTAAAATCAAACCGGTATGCTAGTTATTCGGGGCCTCGAGCTTGTCGATTTGGGGCCTCGAGGTCGATTTTGGGGCTCAGTTACGAGCTATCGAGGGTGATCGGGATAGGGCTAACAGTTACGAGATAATTAAGGGAGGCTTTTTATGGCCAATGATAACTCATAAATGAAGAACAAGTATGAAGATAATAAATGAGAGCAAAGCGAATGTTCTTGTATATTTCGTGTGGAGTAACTGGGGCAACATACCTCTACAAAGTGTCAAAGACCCCCTTTATATAGGAGGGGAATTCCAACATAGTACAAAATATATTAATGACAAAGAAGTAGGGATGGGAGATTTAGCTAATGTCATGATGCAGGCTCAGACTAACTACTTCAGAATAGCCTGACAGATTGTTTCGGCCCTGGATGCACTCATTGGGAACTCCCCTCTTCTAATAGTCGTTGGTCTGCACTGCGCCGAGGTCGAAACCCGACAGCCCTCGAAGGTGAGCCTCGACCTTGGTCTCGAACCTCGAGAATCACGTTCGCGGGGCATCCTAATGACGGAGAAATTGGACCCCCCGGTTTTTACCGTACACACTAACTAACTCTAGTTAATATTATACTTAACTGTAGTTAGCTATCAGCTTGTCACTTAGCTGCTAGCCAACACATTTTATTGGACATTATTTTCCTTGTTAGTCATTTTAAAAAAGAATACTAGTATTTCTTTAGATTTGAGAATTATTTAATTTTTTTTGTTTTATTCTTAATGACATACTTTTGTCACATAGAAATCTCATCCCTATATTCATGCATTGTATTCAATGAGAGAGAGAATCCGTGTGATGATGTCATATAGTGTGAATTATCAAAGCACTATTCATTTCAGTATGTTAGATGTAACATAAATACACCCTTATATTAAAACTTTTCTTTTGAAGCACTTGCTCAAACACTGAAATTTCTAAAAATGACGTAATAAACCTCCTATCTCGGCAAGTGTCCTTCGAATTAATTAACAGTTCTCTTTCCCACATTAAATTTTGGTGAGCTGGTTTGGGTGTAAGAATTATGAAGTTTATAAATAGTCATAACTATAGTGAGGTCATCATATCATAACTTTTGGTTTGTGTGACACAGGAAACGTACATAAGTCTGATTTTTTGGTAAATAACTTAATGCAAAGTGAAATTTTCGACAGGCTAATTTATTATATGTTCCCAAAAGGGAAAAAGATAGTTGTCACGTCATTAATACCAATTAAGTACTATTATACTCCTTTCGTTTCAATTTATGTGAACCTATTTCTTTTTTAGTCCGTGTCAAAAAGAATGACCCCTTTCCTTATTTGGAAACAATTTACCTTTATGCAATGATTTATAGCCACACAAAATAAAGGTGCTTCATTTTACACCACAAGATTAAAAGTCTTCCCTCTTTTCTTAAATTCCGTGCCCAATCAAATGAGTTCACATAAATTGAAACGTAGGGAGTATTTGATTTGCCCAATCAATATTTCAAAATATTCAATTTTATCACCTACTACTTTGGTTGAGAATTAAATCAGCACATACTCTCTAGCCGTGCATGGAATTCTTATCCTTTCTTGTTACTCCCTCCAGTTCACAATAAGTGTCTAATTTACTTTTAGCACGCCCATTAAGAAAATATTAAATTCTATACAAAAATATCTACTATGACTAAATTACTCCTAATTAAACATTTAATGTGAGGAGTAAGAAAACTTTTTAGGGATATGTACATAAGTGTTATTTTATAAAAATAAATTAATTTCTTTTTTTATTACATAACTGGACATTTATTTTGAACCAAAATAAAAAAGTAAATTAAACACTTATTGTGAAACGGAGGGACTAATATTTTCTTCTCCATATTTTCTTCGAAGAAGAATATATATACAGTATAACGTGCGTGTGGAGTTAAGCAACATTATATACATAAATAAATAACCCTGATATGTGTTGAGAATTTCACTATCACTTTGATATGAGTTCAGCAGAATAATATAGCTTTAGTCTGAATTGACATTGGTATGTGTTGCGAATCTATATTATATTAAAAGGAGAGTAGTTTGTAATGTGGTTAAGTTAAGTGGCAAGCTAAAATGAAGCTATTTGGCAATTTTAAGACAATATTAATAATTAGAACTTATAAATGGAAATATAACTAATGGAAGTAGTTTAATTGATCTTATACATAATCTAAATAAATCTTAAAAAAATCTAATCTATTTATCTATGTTTATATTTATATGTATATTGGTATCTACATCTATATCTATACTTTATATCTATATATTGATTCGCTCGTAGATTTTCTTATATATTAGCTAGAAATATGAAGGTGAAAAATTAATTAAAAAACTATAATAGAAACAAAACAAAAAATATAAAAAGTCGTAAATTGAGATATAACATATGACTATTTATACTTTGGAGGGAGTTAATATATAAAACAAAGTGGCGTCTTAAGAATAAGACACATAGCAAAGTAAGACAAAATAAATAAGATATTAGGAAAGACATAGGATAAAGTTAAAAGGATAAGGAGAAAATATAATATGGTAATTTTGTATCACATTCGAAGATTTGGAATCTTCATTTTTAATTGGACTAATAAGTAATAAATGACTAAAGTTATGGGATATTAATCCTATTTAAAACTACTTTGCCGCTCTAATTTTAGGCATTTAAAAAGGTTATTAGCAAAAAATATGTATTTGAAAAGGTAACATCGAAGGAATTTTTTTTTTTGGAGCCTGCGTGCTTTTTCCTAATTTGGCATTGAGTTTTTGTAATATTGTTAACTTCTCGGAAAATCGAAAAAATTATAAACAAATTTCAAGAGAATATGTGTGTGCGCATATCTGTGTGTAAAAATTATTACAATAAAAAACCCACATTAATCTATAATATATTGTAATGAAAGTAGCAGACAAGGATACAAATAATTTTAAGTTATGGTTAATTCAATACGGACAAGAAATTAAAAGAAAAAGAAAAAATATATACATAAATAAATAATTTCAATGTAGAAAAATATGGAAGGATAAGACTTATTTGATTTTTGAGAAGAGAAAGTGTGTGTGTGTGTGTATATAAATAAATAAAATTTATATTATGATTAAGCCAAGTGACAAATTTATAAAGCCATTAGGCAATTTGGGATAATTTTAATGCTAATACTTAATTTAAAATAAATATTTATTTTTCGAATCTGATTGAGAAGAAAGTGAATATTATTGTAAAGATATTGTCTGTCATATCTTAACTAATAAGATTTTAAAAAAATTACATTGAAAGATAAAAATAACGCCTCTATATTAATTAATTATAAAGATAAAAATATAGGTATTATAAAAAAAATACGATAAATTTAAACATTAATATGAACAATAGAATTAAAAATAAAAGATAAAGTGATAAAAATATAAATAAAGAATTTCATTGTAGAAATATTTGGAAGGACAAGACTTATTTGATTTTTGAGAAGAGAAAGCATTTTATTAATAAGAGTCCTACCATGTAAAAATCTCAAAAAAAATGATAAAATTTGAATTGTGGTTAAGCCAAGTGACAAACTACTATAAAACCATTGGCAATTTAGGATAATATTAATACTAATACTTAATTTGAATTTAATTTTTTTTTGAATCTGAATGAAAATTAGAAAGTGAATATTTTTGTAAAAATATTGCATGTCTTATCTTAATTAATAAAATATTAAAAAAATAAATAAATTGAAAGATAAAACAACGCCTATGTCTTAATTAATTATAAAGATAACAATATAGGTATTTTACAAAAATATGATAAATAATGAACAATAAAATAAATGAATAAAAGTAAATAAAAAATTTTACTTCAAGAAAAAAAAAATATTTTTATTTATAATGTATTATAATGGAAGTGACTGACAAGAATATGATAATTTTAAGTTATGTGTAATGCAATATGGACAAGAAACTATGGGTAACTTTAAGAGATTTGGAGAATTGAAAAGTGGAGAAAGTAGAGAGAGAAAGTAGAGAGAGAAACTCCAGCGATTGTTGAGCAAAGAAGCTGACAAACGTCGATTATGGCTCACCGGAACCACCATAACTATCCTACACAACCTACTCCTCCAATTGATAGTATGACTACACTAATTACACCAGAAAATGAAATTTCCCAAAAATTAGCTCCAATTCAACTGTTACATTGGTTACCAGGTATGGGAAGTGCTCACATAGTCATGCAAGCAGCTCCACCGGCGGTGGAGAAGGACGAATTGCAACCTGTGGAAGCAGGTGTGACTATAGCAGCACGAAAACTAACATACTCAGCTGGACCTCAAGCAAAGAAGACTATGGCTGAAGTAGTGAAAAGCAACAGAGTTCAAACACAAGGCATGCAGCTGAAATTCTACCCTCCAACAGTGAAAAATGGAGTGAAAATGGCCAAATTAAACCCAGCGGAGATAGAGCAACAGTCCCAGAAGTGGAAAATAGCTTTGATAGGTTATGTCCTAGGGGGAAATCCGTCATTCAAGGAGATGCTCAAATTTGTCTATGGCGTATAGAATACAGTCACAACTCCAACAGTATTGCTGCATGATGACTGGTATTTCATATTTAAATTTGAATATATGGAGGACAAAAATCTAATAATGCAAAATGGCCCTTACACATTCAATAGTCGACCTATGGTGTTGAAGGATTGGGACCTAAATTTCCAGATGAAGGATGAATCTATGAGAATTGTTCAAATTTGGATCAATTTACCTAGGCTACCGATCCAGTGCTGGGCTAAGGAAAACCTAGGTAGGATTGTTAGCCTATTAAGCAAACCTATTTGCACTGATAGACTTACTGTAGAGTGTGAAAGGGTGTCATATGCTAGAATTCTTGTTGATACGGACATTACACAACCAATGCCTAATGAGGTTTGTGTTGAGATACTAGATAGAAGCTGGATGCAGAGTGTTGAATATGAATGGAAACCAAAACTATGCTTAGAATGCAACAAATTTGGGCATGGCACAGGAGAATGTCAAAAAGCAACTCAGCAAGAAGAGGAGCCAATGAAGCATAAGAGAAGAAGAAAGAAGAGAGTTAGAATGGCATTATCACGATCCGGATTTCCCACCATCGGGAGTCGTGATAGCGCCTACTGTCGGAGCTAGGCAAACCAAGCATTTAAATATCTTTCGATAACAATCCAACGATAATAATATTAACGAGTCATTTAACTAAAAGCGGAAGTCTTTAAAACATAAATAACTGAAAACCCAAAAAAAAAATTACGGAAGTTTAATATTTCTCTACCCAAGACTGGAGTCGCTATCATGACTCCCGATAGTGGGAAATCCGGGCCGTGACAATGCCATTCTAACTCTCTTCTTTCTTCTTCTCTTATGCTTCATTGGCTCCTCTTCTTGCTGAGTTGCTTTTTGACATTCTCCTGTGCCATGCCCAAATTTGTTGCATTCTAAGCATAGTTTTGGTTTCCATTCATATTCAACACTCTGCATCCAGCTTCTATCTAGTATCTTAACACAAACCTCATCAGGCATTGGTTATGCAATGTCTAGCATATGACACCCTTTCACACTCTGCAGTAAGTCTATCAGTGCAAATAGGTTTGTCTAGTTTCATTAAATATGTATATATAATAAATTAAAAATCTAGTAGCAGAAATGGGTTGTACAAGTCGGACCGGAGCTCCGCTAGAGTTTAGGTTACAGGATCAATAACTGGGAGATTTTCAAAAGGGGATTTTTCATAAAGCACCATCTTTTTTGTCTAATTAGCCATTTATAGATATCCTTTGCTATATTACGTGTTATAGATACCTTTTATGTTTTTATACAATGTATTTCATGTATTTAAGCTGTTGTATTTATTAATACAACAAAAAATATAGTCATAAAATCTGGAATTCCAGCTAAGTTTGACATGTATGTAGCTGTATTCAAGCGACATTAACATTAAATAAAGTAACGTATCTGCGCTAAAAACGGAAGGAAATAAAATCACATGATATTCTCCTAATTTAACTCAACGAACTAAAACGATCCCTCATTAATCTGTATTTGAAAGATACATAATAAAGATTATAGCTGAATAAAGAGAAATACATATGAATAAGAAAGTTGATGATACAACAAAAAACACCTTAATTCATCTCAATAAAATACTTGAATACAACAAAAATATAACTGAATACAGCTGAATAAACTCTTGAATGAAACAAAATACAACTAAATTCTGTTGAATAAAATAGTTGAATATAACTAACTACAACTGAATACAACTGAATACATTTGTATAAAATACTTGAATACAACTAACTACTGCCGAATAAAATAGTTAAATACAACTGATTAAACCTGAATACAAGTGAATACAGCTGAAGAATACATTCGAATACAACTGAATACAAATAGGCGATTTGGGCGATATTAACTTCTCCGATTGAAGAGAACAAAAATGATGACGTTTCAACAATAAAAAATCAACGAGGAAAAATATGTATCCTCAGCATTGATGGTGGTGGAATGCGAAACATATTATCAGGAAAAGTTTTAGCGTATTTGGAACAAACATTGAAGGTTAAATCGGGAAATTCACAGGCTAGAATTGCTGATTATTTCGACGTTGCTATTGGTTCCGGTGTTGGAGGAATTTTCACGGAGATGCTTTTTTTTACAGAAGATCAAAACCGTCCGGTTTTTCAAGCCGAGGATACGTGGAAGCTTTAGGTTCTTTAGGAAAAGAAATAGAAGAAGCCATTAACGTATTTTGTCCAACAACAGGGTTAAATGGCTTGTTAAGAAACTAGGGTTTGTGGGAGAAGAGAGTCTGATTGTATGCAAACAGAGAGAGATTGTATTGGAGTTGGCAGATACGCGTTAATTATGTGAGAGAAAATACAAAAAAGGAGAGAGAAAAATAATATTTAATATATATGGTGCCTTAGTTGTACGATGTAACTATATTTAGATTTTTTGCTAAAAAGGATAAAAGGTATTTATATAATGTAATATTTTAAAATGGTATTTATTTAAAATAAAGAAGGTACTAAGGTTTTCTATAGGGTGTAAAAATTCTTTTTTAAAAATAGCCAGATTTATAACTGGTCGTTCAAAAATAGCCCAATTTCAAAAGTAATCGAAATTTAGCTACTTTTTGTGTAAAAATAAATCTGAGCGAAAATACTGTTCAAAATCCGAAAAATACTCCAGTATATTATGCTGGACCGATCTCTATTGCAGCAAAACGGTGACTATATTTCATTGACTTGGTAAACGCTGACTATTTTTGATTGACCAGTCCGAAAACTGGCTATACCGTGCTATTTTTACTCAATAACTTTGGTTTAAATTGAGTAACGCAAAAAGATTAATCCCAAACTTGCAAGCTTTAAAGCGTAACGTTGCCTAACCATAAACTTCACATATTGTATTCGCGTCATCTATTTTCTAGAGAGGGCCGAGATTTCTACTCCAGTAATTTTTCGGGGTCTTAGAGGTTTCTTGCATTGGGGGTGATAGGACCTTATTTCTTTACTACTACTACTACTACTACTATTATTATTATTATTATTATTATTATTATTATTATTTATTTTCTTGAGAGGGAGTAGGAACACTAAAAAATTATCCAATGATTCCTATCTCATACCTTACACGAGTATTTAATTCAGTTCGTTGCATGTGACGCAATTGATTCAGTTATGATGTTGCTATACTAAATATTTCAATAAGTTGAGATCATCACTGAAAGTAACGTAACCTTTTCAGGGTCAAAGAGAATTGATAGGAAATTCCCTCTCCCCTGTTGATCATATAGTAGTAGTACTATATATTTCTTGTCGACCAAACACCGTCTAATAAGAATAGTGGCGGATGTAGTTAAGGATATATGAGTTTATATTTACTCCGTAGCCTTTGGCTTGAATTATATATATGTATTAAAAGAAATATATTGTACTATATAAGTACTAATAATACCGATCGAACCGAATATCTCAAATGAGTTGTGGTAAACTTTTAAACTCAGAACCTATAATATTTATATTTTGAAATCCTAGTAGTTAGAACATGTTAAATCTGAAAAAAAAAAGCTAATATATCTTTATTAAATTTAACTTAAATATGCATTAATTTAATTTCCATCATATCAAAGTAACGATCTTGTGACGACCCAAAAGGGCATCACTTGTTTTCTTATCCATTCCGAGCTTCCGAGGCCTTGAAAACCTCATTTATAATTATCTCGATTTGCGTGCGCAGTTCGTATGCGTAGCTGGAAGCTCAAATATGAAATTCTTTGAAAAATTTGTTAAGTTTTGATATTAAGATGAATAAATTTGACTCCGGTCAATATTTAGGGTAAACGGACTCGGACCCGTAATTTGACGGTCTCAGAATGTCTGTAGTAAAATATGGGACCTGGGCGTATGCCCGGAATCGAATTCCGAGGTCCCAGGTCCGAGAAATGAATTTTTTAGTAAAATTGTTTTCTGAAAATGTTTAAGGAAAATGAAAATGAAATTTGACCAAAAAGTGATGGTATCGGGCTTGTATTTTGGTTCCGATGCCCGATACAGGTCTTATATGTTGTTTAAGCGTTTCCTGTAAAGTTTGGTTTAAAACGGACGTCGTTTGACGTGTTTTGGCCTTAAAATGGAAAAAATTGAAAGATTTCTTGGATTTTAAGGCTTAATTCATTGTTTTTGATGTTATTTTGGCGATTTGATCGCACGAGTAAGTTCGTAGGATGTTTTTAAGTTAGTGTGCATAGTTGGTTTGGAGCCCCGAGGACTCGGGTGGATTTCGGAAGGTTAACGGAATGAAAATCGGACAAAAAGGATTGCTGAAATTTTCTGCTGCAGAAGCTGTCTCGGACAGCAACTGTGCAAGCGAGGAGCATAGTTTAGATGCTTATATCTCCCAATCTATAAGGAATCGGAAAATATACAAAACATGAAAGTTGTATACCATGCATTCTAATTTTCAGAAATATAAACCATTCATCATTTGGATATTTGTATAGAAAGTTATAATCAATTGAATAAGGGCTAGTAAAGCTGTTTTGAAATTTTCCAAAAATTTCTGATGCGAGGAGGCTAATTTGGAAGCTTATATCTCGAAATATATATGGAATCGGAAAATATGCAAAACATGAAAGTGGTAGCCTTGGATTATACCTTCCAGAATATTAAACGATTTGTTAATTGGAAATTTGTACAAAAAGTTATGATCGATTAAATATGGCTGGTAAAGTTATTTCTGCTAGACGTTTAGTGACGACGTTTAGTGACGAAAATGGACTTTTAGTGATGGGTGGGTAGAAACTTAAGGACCAAAAATGCTCATTTCTTTATTTTCGTTTTGGGGTTTTTGGAGCTCGGTTCTTGGGCGATTTTGAGGTATTTTTTATGATTTCAACTCAAGTAAGTGTCCTATACTCGAAAGTGTTTATATTACATAAATCCATGGTTATTTTCATCGTTTAATTCAGATTTAAATGGAAGAAATCAAGATGTTTGCAAAATCTTCCAAAAATAAAAATTTTAGATTTGGAGGCCGAGTTGTTATCGGAATTGGATAAAATTGGTATGGTTGAACTCGTATCGGAATGGGTATTCGGATTTCGCAAGTTTTTTTGGGATTCGAAATGTGGGTCCCACTATTAAATTTTAAAATAAATTTAGGATTTTATCCGAAAAATTAGTAAATTCTTATCCAATTCATTCCTACGATCCATGTTGAGTATTTCAAATTGTTTGTGAATAGAATTGAAGCATTTGGAGACAAATTCAAAAGGGAAAGTTGTGGTCGAATAATTGATTGAAATTGCAAAGCGAGGTAAGTGTTTGGTCTACCCTAACTTGAGGGAATATGAGTTAAGTCGTATTTGATTAATTGCTACTTGTCGAGTGCGATGTATGGGCATGGTGACGAGTATCCATACATCGGTGTCGAGCATGACCGTGGGTCTTAAATTGATAAATTTCGTATTCTTATTTAAATTTATGAAAGACTTATTTGTTGAACCTTGACACCGAGTATTGGTTTCCTTTTCCGGAAATAAATTGTGATTAATTGTTATTGGTTTCCTTTGCCGGTAATATAATGTTTGATTATTTATTATTGGTTTCCTTTGCCGGTAATATAATGTTTGATTATTTATTATTGGTTTCCTTTGCCGGTAATATATTGTATAATATGCTAAAAATGAAATGGGAGCGGGTGGTACGCCTACCACAAGATATAAATTGAAATGGGAGCGAGTGGTACGCCTACCACAAATGATATTAAAATGGGAGCGAGTGGTACGCCTACCAAAAATTATATTGATTATTCATTATTGGTTTCCATGCTGGTAACATAATGTGCACAAATGGGAGCGAGTGGTACGCCTACCACAAATGATATTGAAATGAGAACAACTGGTACACCTACCACGATATTAAAATAGGAGCGAGTGGTACGCCTACCACAAGATATGAATTAAAATGGGAGCGGGTGGTATGCCTACCACAAGATATGAAATGAAATGGGATCGGGTTGCACGCCTGCAACAAGATGAGTTGAACTTGAAAGTGATTTTAATTCCATTACTCGTTTATTTCTGATATTATTTTTTGTTGCCACCCCAGAGTATGTCTTTCCTTTCCCAAATATTACATGTTTTTTCCTGTCATTTCTTGTTGTATATATATTTAAACTGCACAGATTTATGTAAGTGTCTGGTCCTAGCCTTGTCACTACTTCGCCGGGGTAGGCTAGGCACTTACCAGCACATGGGGTCGGTTGTGCTGATACTACACTCTGTGTTCTTTTGCACAGATACAGATTTTGGACAACAGCAGTAATAGTGCAAGTGTTAGCATTTCGATCAGCAAGACACCGAGGTAGCCTTGCAGGCGTTCGCAGGCCCGGCGTCTCCTCTATCCTTATTTTTAGTTTGTTATCTCATGTATTCGAGACAAACAATTTTATATTTCTTTCAAACGGTTGTGTTTAGTATTCTTAGAAGTTCGTGAGTATTGTGACACTAGTTCTTGGGTAGAGGTTTGTGTTTGCATTACGATGTCGCATCTAGTATTATCTATTAAGTCTTCCGCTAAATTTATTTATTCCGCTGTATTTATATTATTGCTGTTAAATTTGTTAAAAGAAGAATTTGATAGTAAGAACAGTAGTTAATTATTGGCTTGCCTAGCTCCTATTAGTAGGCGCCATCACAACTCCCGAAGGTGAGAAATCCGGATTGTGACAGTTCTAGAATGAGCTATATGAAAATCTTAAGGCGATATGTTTACTATTTAATAGAAGAGCAACCCATATTGTGTCATTAAGAGACTAGCTAGTTATAATATTAACATCTACTCTACACTATACTTATTTGCTAAACTTTATTAGCAGTCATTTTCCAGCGTTTCAAAATTAAGTATGTCATCTTAACAATAAATATTTGTGTCTGCTTGGAATTTGGCATTGGCCTATAATGTTAATTAGCAAATCACACAGCGACCCAGGGAAATTTTTGGATAATATTTCCTCCGGTCCACAATAAGTGACCAATTTATCTTTTTATTTTGGTCAAAAATAAGTGTACAGTTATATAATCAAGAAAAAATTCAATTTGATTTTTCAAAATTACCCTTATGTATGTATCCCTAAAAAGTCTTTTACTCCTCACATTATATTATGCTGCAATATTTAATTAAGGGTAGTTTAGTCACACTAACTAATTTTGTCTAGAATTTAGTATTTTCTTGATAGGTGTGCCCAAGACAAATTGATCACTTATTATGGATCGGAGGGGATAATATATAAGTGCTAGTTAGAGTTCTAAATTAAAATAATTGTGAAAGAAAATTACATCAGCCTAAAAGTGAAGGTAATAGTATTTTTTTTCTCTTTGAAAGCAACCAAACACCAATAAATAAATAATTTTTGAAAAAATATCAAACACACCCTAAAAGCTAAAGAGGCAGAAGCTCCCTTATTGATCCCCAGTTCTTGTTTGGAGTGTATGAATAGCTCTAAATAAACCATATAAAACTTAATGTAATTTTATTCGTGAAGTATCCTATATGTTCCTTATATCATAAAATTAATATTTAGAACTTTTGATAATTAATGTGTAATGTCTCTAACTTTTCATATAAAATAACAATCTCAATTTTTAATATGTCTCGTACTACGTGCCGATCATATTTTAACTTACTAATAGCTATGTCATGCGAAAAATAAAATTGTTGGTCGACATTATTGAAGATTCCACTTTATTTTTAATATATAAATTTAGCTTTTGAAATACAAAATTAATTATACTGCATGATCAGGACCATAGGAATATTGTATGTCCACGAGGACCATATTATCTTACACACAGTCATGGACCAACACTTTTATTCCATATCGCATGAATACACAACTATAAGACTGACATACTTTATTATGGCAGCTAATTATTTGTGTAATACTAGCTAAAAATTCACACACTTGCATAAAAAAAATAGGGCGATCTGGTGCACTAAATAAAAATTCACATGACTTTTTGGTCTTGTATAAAGAAAAGGTAATCCGATTCACTAAATAACTTTTTCGTCTTGCTTTTAGGGTATGCTTGGAGTGAATAGCTCTAAATAAACCATATAAAACTTAACATAATTTGATTCGGAGTTGATGACTTAGATGGTCACTCAAGTTTTGGCACTTAGCCATCACAATTGTATAACTTTTTTTTTTTTTTTTTGGTTTTCAAAATTTATCTCAACTTTACCTAGTTTACTTAAATTATTGTTTTTATCGGATTCTCTACTTTCCGGTGATATTTACTGAAATGGGAAAGATTAATTTTACAAAAAATATTAAAACACTAATTTAAAAGTTGAACCATTTAAAATTCAACCCACCAATTTGCCCAACAAATTAATACAATAACAACAACAACAAAAAAATATCCAGTATATTTTTACAAGTGGAATCATGGGAGGGTAGTGCGTACGTAGACCTTACCCCTACCTAGTGAAGGTAGAGAGACTATTTTCAATAGACCCTCGGCTTAGAAATAATAAGAAGAAGAAGAAGGGAAAGAAGAGGAAGAAGCCGAGGGAGAATGAAGAAGAAGAGAGAGAGAAAC
>MU692370.1:2530-35925 GCA_026770625.1 Nicotiana glauca
AAACTTTCAGTTAATAAATCAATACTAAACCAAATCAAGGAGAACAATAATACTAATGTGGAACTCCAAACCAATTGCTAACCTCGACTCCAAACACTCAATCAAACTGAGTCATGATTCTAAAGTTTAAATAGTTAATCGAACCCCTGCTTCAAAGTACCTAATCCTCAAACGTGAAGCCAATCACAGCCTAATTCTTATTTATATAACATGACCCAAACTCACTGTAAAACTGAAAACAACCAGATTCAATTTTGATGCTCTCGTTAAAAAATGTTCAAGCCTATTTGTTCCTTAATCCCAACTTACTATTAATTAGTATAACCAAAGAACGTTGACCTACTATCATTTGACTTAATATGAACCAAATTAGTGCAGAAACTATTAATGCATGAAAACCAATTCCATGAATGCATCTAAAGCCAACAGAATGCAGAAAAATATTCTACAACCTACTCCGAGAAAAAAAAAACAAACACAGTTGAGTCAAAACTAGTGTCACCCTAAGCACCATCATTAACACAATGAAATAAGAGGAGAATAGGGGATTGAACTTCAATTTCTTCTAATGAATTGTGTGACTGAAGGTATAGAGGAAGCCGACAAACTAAAACTCAATTAGTAACAATCGAAACTAACAGCAAAACAAAACGCATAGCTTGGTAGAAGCAACAACAGATACCCTGAACAGATACCTATGGAACAACAGTAGCAAGTTGAACTGCAACGAGAACTTAAACCGACGACAACGACCTGAAAACCAAATGGAAACACACCTCACTCAACTCGTTAAACCAACTTATATCTAAGCTTTTCCATTTTTGAAAAGTAGCAACAACAATTAAGCAAATTATCAGGTTTAAAGCATAAAACTATTATTTAGAATGTCGCACAATATCACGTAACTGGACAGCAACTGAAAACTAAAGCATTTAATCATCGTATAAGTAACGGAATGAAACAGAGGAAAAAAATGAGTACTAAAATTTAGAATGATAGAGGAAACATTATTACAAATCTCAGTGTAACAGAGCATGAACTATCAAGTTACATTATCAAAATAGAGAGGAGTACATTGAAGTAAAAACAAAATAGGAGATTCAAATCGAATCTAATAAACCTTCAATCGGAACTTTCAACTAGAATCGTTAGAGAGAAAACAGGAGGCGTCAACTGGAATCTAACCAAACAGCAACAGCGACAAGCTCGGCAATCAACTCCGACTCAATCGAACTCCATGGAGAATGGAAGAAGAACAAACAGTGAACGAAAAATTGAGAACGAAATTCAAAGACCTTAAGAACCCTAGAATCTAATTTTTTTTTATCTGAAATTTTCTCTGAAGTTTTCTTTTGAAATTTCCCTCCGGAATCCCCTCCTGAAAATCTCTCTCCGAAATCTCTTGGAATCCTCTGAAATCTTCATCTAAATAGCCTGAAGGTTTGCTGATGGTGAGGAAGATAGAGACACGCGATTTTCGTGTCTCTATATGATGAAGGGTCTG
Source organism: Nicotiana glauca (assembly GCA_026770625.1). Classification (NCBI taxonomy): domain Eukaryota; kingdom Viridiplantae; phylum Streptophyta; class Magnoliopsida; order Solanales; family Solanaceae; genus Nicotiana; species Nicotiana glauca. The sequence continues at coordinate 4,035 of MU692370.1, forward strand.
ATAATTTCAAGGATAAATGAGGCAGGCGGGTCGGGTATATGTGTGGGTTGGGCTTGAGCGTGGGTTGGGCTGTGACTTTGATTTGGGCCAGGTAAATTTCAAATAAGAAACCCAATTTCAGGCACACTTTTATTTGTTATTTGTTTTCTTCTTATTTCTTTTGCTTTTTTTTGTATTCATTTTTAAATTGTAATATATCATATATATTTTTTATATTTTCTTGATTTTATAAAATTTAGAGATTAAACTAACAATTATACTAATTAAAATCTAAAATTATTTAATAACTATTTTGTAGTAATTTCCAATTAAAATAATAAAATGCTAAAATGAACTATTTTTGTGATTTTCTTTAGATTGTTAAAATGAATTAATGCATATTATTTATACTTTTAACATGAGTTATAATGCGACCAATTAATACGAAAAATGCAACGAAATTATTAAAAATTATAAAATTATTTAATTTGAAACTTTTGGAATAATTTGCTTAGGGCAAAAATCACGTGCTCACAGTCATTATTGTATAGATTTGATTGAGTTGGAGCCAAATTCGAGAGGGACAGCGGTTGTGGTGGATTGATTTGGCCGTGGAAGTCGAGGTAAGTGTTTAGTTTAACCCTAGATTAAGGGAATATGAGTTGAGTCTTGTTTGCTACTTGCTAATTGATCGAGTACGACGTATAGGCATGGTAACGAGTATCTATACATTGGTGTCTAGCATGATCGTGAGTCCTTATTTGTGGATAGTTGGTTTTTGTTATGCCTTCCATGCTTAATTGATGACTTCTATATGTTGTAAAGGCCTTGTGATAGAAATTGTGATCTTGGAACTTCGTGGAGCATTGGCTCGGCTCGAAATACAAATTGTGAAGGTGTAGGAGATAAGTAACTCCTTGGAGGTTGGGCTCGAGTGATAGTGTGAAATATGAGATGAAAGTGAAAGAAAGAGAAGAGTTAATGATTTATTCCCTTGCAGGGACGTTATGGTTATTGAGGTTGTACCCTTGCCGGGTTCTTTTATTTGTTGGTTTGTGTACCCTTGCCGGGGCTTCTATTCTTGTTTTATTACTTCCCTTGCCCTTGTTTGTGATTGTTGCATTGGGCGAGGAAGAGTGTTAAAGCACGATGGGTGATGTCGTGCATGGAATGATATTGGTGGATCGGGTTGCACGCCGCAACAATGATAAATGATATGGATCGGGTTGCACGCCACAACAATGATATATACATATGGATTGGGTTGCATGCCACAACAACGATATATATAGATCGGGTTGCACGCCGCAACAGTGTTGTCATATATTGGGATCGGGTTGCGCGCTACAACAATTATTGATACAAGTGTGTTTATTTGGGTATTTGGTTCTTGTCCGCTGTAAATTCCAAGCTGTCCTTAGATTGTTGTTCTGGATTTACTAGTAATATTGTTATCTCCCCCCAGCATGTTCCCCCCTACCATATTGTTTACTTGTCTTATATTTTCGATTCCGCTGTATATGTATATAATTGAACAGGCTTATATGGTAGTCCAGTCTAGCCTCGTCACTACTTTGTCGGGGTTAGGCTAGACACTTACCAGAACATGGGGTCGGTTGTGCTGATGCTACACTCTGTGCTATTTGCACATGTCCAGGTTTCGAGCAGTAGCAGTAGCAGTATTAGCACGGGAGCAGACCTTCAGTCTAGTAATAGCCTTGTAGGCATCCGCAGGCCCGACGTCTCCCTTATTCTCTCTTTTTAGTTTGTTGCCTCCTTGTATTCGAGACAAACATCTTATGTGTTCTTTCAGACATTTGTATTTAGTATTTCTTAGTAGTTCGTGAGTATTTGTGACACCAGTCTTGGGTAGAGGCTTATATTGACTATTCCACATATTGATTCAGTATCTATAATTAAGAGTTTCGCTATTGTTTAAATTCATTGTATATTGTTGCCATAAATTGTTAAAAAAGGGCTATATTGTAAACGAAAGGTAACGAAGTTTGGCTTGCCTAGCTTCTACGAGTAGGCGCCATCACGACTCTCGAGGGTGGGAAATCTGGGTCGTGACATCCTCTCACTGTTTTGATTTAAGATCTATACTCATGCTGTGTTTACTAATTTCATAACTTAGTCTTTATTACTCCATTTTGATTCATAAAATGATATTTTGGGCTGAGCACCATGTTTTAACTGATAGCCCGAGAGTATAGCACGTAATTTGTACGTGCAGCACGTGAGTTTTCTGTACGGATTCTGATATTGATAATATAGTACATGAGTTATCCATGCAACACATGAGTTGTCTGTGCGTGTTATAGTGCTTGGGCTGTAAGAGAACCTCCGGAGTCTGCACACCTCTAGTGAGCGGGGGTACCCTGAGTGAGTTATATTAGATATGAAAGAGGGGTCGTATGCGAGTGACTGTGAGGTTTGCTCGAGGGGATGATTCTGAGTGATATTGTGCCCAAGGGGTTGTTTATGATTTTCATCACTTTTACTCTCATTTGCAATGAGTCTCTATTGAATTTTACCGAAAAATTAAATTTTAAACGAGATCATTTGACTCATATATTGATTTGATGCATGTTTTACCTACTGAGATTTCATTATGTGGACTTTATGTGTTTCCTACTACTCAGTCTTTATTTACAGTTATTATTTACTGAGCTGGTGTACTCACATTATTCCTTGCACCCTATGTGCAGATCTAGGGACTGCCAGATGTGCTAGCGAGCGTTGATTTTTATTTGTCGTGAATCTGTTGGAGTTGGCAAAGTAATTGTGATATGTGCAAAATTTCAGATCATTCGGAGGTGATTTAGGGGCTTTTGTGTTGTTTGCGAATTTTGGAAGTTTAGAAGTTCTTAAGCTTGGTATTTTGATGTTGTTTTTTTTGTTTCGGAGGTTCGACTTAGTTTGAATGTTGATATGTGACTTGTTGGTACGTTTGGTAGAGGTCTCGAGGGCCTCGGGTTGATTTCAGGTGGTTGACAGATCAAGGATGGGATTTGAGGAAATGCTGAAGATTTCCTTCAACTCTCATAACTGCACCTGCGGAGTGGGGACTGCAGGTGCGGGCCGCAGATGAAGCCAAGGATGAAAAGGGAAGGAACCGCATATGCGGTTAGCGGAGTGCACCTGCGAGACTGCAGATGTGCGTACAGGACCGCATAAGCGGATTTTGGACAGATAAGTGAGAATCGCACCTGCGATGGATTTTCCGCAGGTGCAGCGTCGCAGATGCAGACATGCCTGGGCAGAAGGTATAAATTGAACCCTTCGCAAAATTTGGGTTATTTTCTACCATTTTCGTATGGACTTGGAGCTTTTTTGGAGGGTTTTGTAGAGGAAATCAAGGGGGTTTACAATAAGGTAAGTTACTTGAGCTTACTACTCGTGATTATGGTAAATTTCAGTTGTTTAAGCATGAAATTCGTAGAAATTAAGGATGAAATTGAGGGGATTAGAGCTTGTAATTGGAGAGTTTGATTTGGGGATTGGAGGGGCCATTCAATGTCGGATTTTGATGAATTTGGTATGGATAGACTCGTGAGTTAAAGTGGTTTCCAGTTTTGTGAATTTTATCGGATTCCGAGACGTGGGCCTAGGGGCCAGGTTTGGGCAAATTTCAGGATAGTTTTTCCTATGGAATTGGTTCCTTGTCCTATATTGAGTGCGTAGTATTGCGTTTGGTTAGATTCGGGACGTTTGAAGGCTGATTCTAGAGGAAAGGGCGCCGAGAGTAGGGATTTGATTGGTTTGAGGTAAGTAATTACTATAAATCTTGTCCTAAGGGTTTGAAACCCAGGATTTCATATCATTTCACTATTGTGAGGTGACACACATACTATGTGATGAGCGTGTGTGCATGAAATGGTGGGGATTGTGACTTGGTTTGTCCCGTAGAAACTATAAAGTTGCATATTTGACTGAAAAATATATGATACTTATGTGATTTCGAAAGAATTTCTATAACTGGGTTGAAGACAATATGATACTATATGAAAGTTATTCTGATTTATCTTATGAAGTTTTATTATTTAAATACCTTGAAAAAATCCTTATTTTGAAAATATCGGGTTGTTTTTGGTAAAAGAGTTAGCTTGCCTAGTTCCACGTTAGGTGCCATCACGACATGGTAGATTTGGGTCGTGATAAGTTGGTATCAGAGTCAGGTTACATAGGTCTCATGGGTCATGATCGGGTTTAGTAGAGTCTTGCGGATCAATTCAGAGACGTCTCTACTTATGTTCAAGAGGCTGCAGAACCTTTAGAAAAACTTCATATTCTTGAATTCTTGTCGTGCGAATCTGTTGGTTTTGGTAACTAAACTTCTGTTATTCTCTTCTCTTATAGATTGTGAGGACACGTGCTACTGGTCAGGACGGACTACCACCAGTACCACTAGTTGGGGCCATGAGGGGCCGAGGTCGCGATCGAGGGCACGGTAAGGGCAGGGTGTAGCCCGCAGAGCACCTAAGGCAACATATACTGATCCACCAGCCGCCCCAGTTCATGATCAAGTCCCAGTTGTGGATGCTATAGAAGGACCAGCTCAGGTACCATCTATGCCTATCGTTATCCCAGGTCTTCAGGAGGCATTAGCTCAAATCTTGACCGTGTACACCAGTCTTGCTCAGGCGGTCGTTGTTTCTAGTGCAACATCTTCTTTCCAAGTTGGGGGAGGCACTTAGACTCTCGCTGCTCGTACTCCCAAGTAGATTGTTCAAGGACTGCAGACACCTGAGGCACCACTAGCCCAGCTAGTTGCTCAGGATTTTGTGGTACTAGTCATGCCAGATGACGAGCAATGTAGATTGGATAGGTTTGGTAGACTTCAGCCTCTGACTTTCTGTGGTACGGAGGGAGAGGATTCCCATGGTTTCTTGGACAAGTGTCATAGGATTTTTCATACAGCAGGTATTCTAGAGACTAATGGGGTCTCGTTCACTACTTTTCAGTTCTTTGGAGATGCCTTTACTTGGTGGGAGGCTGATGAGAGGTGTATCCTTGTTGGTGCAACATCCCTCACCTGGCAATCATTCTCTGTTCTCTTTTTAAAGAAGTATGTGTCATAGTCTCGTAGAGAGGAGCTGCACAGGCAGTTCGAGCAGCTGTATCAGGATGATATGATAGTGACGCAGTATGTGATGAGGTTTTCTGAGTTAGCTTGTCATGCTATCTGGTTGGTTCCCACAGACAGGGAGAGGATCAAAAGGTTTGTTGATGGCCTCTCATATTAGTTACGAATTCTCATGACCAGAGAGAAGGTGTCTGGTGCTTCTTTTGAGGAGGTGGTCAACATTGCTTGGGAGATAGAGTTAGTTCACCGCCAGACATGAGTTGAGAGGGAGGCCTCGGAGATCTTGTAGTTTTGGTGGTGTTCCTCCTGGAGGTCAGTTACAACATGGTAGAGGCCGTCCATTTAGGCATGCTCATTCAGCTCGTCCAGGGCACCGTGGTGGATCATTTGGCCACGGTTCTCACAGTTCACATTAGGGCCACTCATCTCTTAGCGCCCTTCCATCATAGAGCTCTCATCATGCCTCGTCTGCTCAGGTTTCTACGGGTAGTTCCACGGGGTATCAAAAGCAGTAATTCTATCAGAGGAAAGGTTGTTTCGAGTGAGGGGACCTTGGTCATATCAAGAGTGACTCCCCAGGTTGTTGAGTGGGACTTCGCCTCAGCAGAGGAGTCAGCTATCGGCTTCAGCACCAGTTACTTCACCACTGTCCAGTCGGCTAGGGGTAGAGGGCATTCAGCTAGGGGTCGACCTAGAGAGAGAGGTCAATCAGGTGGTGGTTAGGCCCGTTTCTATGCACTCCCAGCCAAACCAGATATTATTGCTTTAGATACTGTGATCACAAGTATTATTTCAGTTTTCCACAAGATGCCTTTATATTATTTGATCTTGGTTCACTTTTTCATGTGTCATCATATTTTGCTCATTATTTGGATATGCCCCGCGAGTCTTTTATTTTATATGTTCGTGTATCTACTTTGGTGAGTGATACTATTGTTGTGGACCGCGTATATCGATTGTGTGTGGTGACTATTAGGGGTTTGGAGACTCGAGTGGACCTTTTGTTGCTTAGTATGGTTGATTTTGATATGATATTAGGTATGGATTGGTTGCCTCCATGTCGTGCTATTATGGACTGTTATGCTAAGACTATGATGTTGGCTATGCCTAGGGTGCCACAAATTGAGTGGCGAGGTTCGACGGATTATGTTCCAAGTAGGGAGATTTCATGCTTGAAGGCCTATCGGATGATTGGGAAGTGTTGTCTTTATTATTTGGCCTTCATTGGGGATGTCAGTGCAGAGACTCCTACCATTGATTCAGTATCGGTAGTGAGGGATTTTTCATATATGTTTTACGCAGACCTATGGACATGCCGCCGGATAGGGATATTGATTTCAGTATTGATTTGGTGCCAGGCACCCAACCCATTTATGTTCCACCGTATCGTATGGCACCAGTGGAGTTAAAGGAATTGAGGTATCAGCTTCAGGAACTCCTTCGTAAGGGGTTCATTAGGCCTAGTGTGTCACCTTGGGATGCACCTGTTCTATTTATGAAGAAAACGGATGGCACGATAAGGATCTACATTTATTACAGGCAGTTGAACAAAGTCACAATCAAGAACAAGTATCCTTTGCCTCATATTTATGATTTATTTGACAAGCTTTAGGGAGCGAGAGTGTTCTCCAACATTGATCTCAGGTGAGGGTATCACTAGTTGAAAATCCGGGACTCGGAGATTCTTAAGACAACTTTCTGGACCCGATATGGTTATTATGAGTTCCTTGTGATGTCTTTTGGGTTGACCAATGCCCTAGAAGCATTCATGCATTTGATGAACATCGTGTTTCGGCCTTGTCTCGACTCGTTTGTTATCGTATTCATTGATAATATTATGGTGTACTCGCGTAGTGAGGAGGAGCACACTGAGCATTTGAGAGTATTATTGCAGTAGTTTAGAGAGGAGAAGCTTTATTCTAAGTTCTCCAAATGTGAGTTTTGGCTCGATTTCTTGGGGCACGTGGTGTCCAGTAAGGGTATTCAGGTTGATTCGAAGAAGATAGAGGCGGTCCAGAGTTGGCCCAGACCGTCCTCAGCCACAGAGATTCATAGCTTTCTTGGTTAGGTGGGTTATTACCGTCAGTTCGTTCATGGATTTTCATCCATTGCATCACCCTTGACCAAATTAACCCAAAGGGTGCTCCTTTCAGGTGGTCAGATGAGTGTGAGGCGAGCTTTCAGAAGCTCAAGACTACCTCGACCACAGCTCGAATATTAGTTTTACCATTAGCTTCAGGTTCTTATACAGTATATTGTGATGCTTCTCGGGTCGGCATTGGATGTGTATTGATGCAGAAGGGTAGAGTGATTGCTTATGCTTCTCATCATTTGAAGCCCCATGAGAAGAACTACCCTATTCATGATTTAGAGTTGGCTGCCATTGTTCACACGTTGAAGATTTGGAGGCATTATCTCTATGGAGTGTCTTGTGAGGTGTTTACTGATCATCATAGCCTCCAACACTTGTTCAAGCAGAAGGACCTCAATTTGGTTTAGCGGAGATGGTTAGAGATGCTAAAGGACTATGATATTACTACCTTGTACCATCGGGGAAAGGCCAATATAGTGGCTGATGCCTTGAGTAGGAAGGAATTGAGTATGGGCAGTCTTGCATTTATTCTTGGTGGGGAGAGGCCACTTGCAGTTGATGTTCAGGCCTCGGCCAATCGGTTTGTGAGATTGAATATTTCAGAGCCTAGTCGGATCTTAGTTTGTGTGGTTTCTCGATCTTCCTTGTTTGTGTTAGATCTAATTTTAACGATGCAAATAATATATTTGTGCAGGAAATCAATCAGAGAAGATCAAGGAATAAAGGAGCTACTATGAGATTGCTAAAATCAATCTGGATGCCTAAGGAAAGAAATCAATCAGCAAATATTACAAATCAATCGAGAAAGATCATGGACAGCTGTGATGGAAAGAATCTTTGCAAGCCTAAACTTAAGGTACCAATCAAGGCCAGCACATTCAATCCGGATTCTGTAAAATGATTAGATGAGCTGCCAATTGTGGAAGGACCAATAATCAAGGAGTAAACCCTCATCATCAATAGTTGTAGAAGGAAAGCGATCAATCTCCTCTCATCAAGGAAGAGCAGCGGTCAGCAATATTATTCTTGGAAAGAATCAATCTCTTTCTAAGGATCTAATCTCTTGGGTTGTCAAATCTCGTTAGCAAGAGGACTTCACCAAAGTATTTATACTTAGCATCCTCCCTTAGTCAAATATACTTTGATCGAACTAAAAATACTCTCTTTATTCTACTGCACCAAACATTGTAGTTCTTTGAGACCTGATGTGTAACAAGTTAGAGAAAGAGGAGAGTATAACACTGGTGAGGCATTGTATCAAAATAGACGAGTGTTATACGAACTAAGATATCACGTCAATTCCATTGTACTCAAAGAAACTCATTTACTAAAGAGAACTCCCTTGCAACCCAAGAGGACTGGACTAGGATTCACATTGAATCTAAACCAGTATAAAAATTCTGGTGTCTTTAATTCTTGCACTTACTTTCTATGTTTTATATATTCTGCTATAATAACTGTTAGGTCATTGTATCTAGTCGACTAAGTGAAAAAACAGTCAACTAATAGAGATTAAAATTTAAAATATACAATTCACCTCCCTCTTGTACTTTCAGTTTGATCGTATCAGAGAGTGCCAATATGATGATCCTCATTTACTTGTCCTCAAGGACACAATTCAGCACGGCGATGTCAGAGATATGGCTATTGGTGATGATAGGGTATTGAAGATGCAGGGCCTGGTATATGTGCCCAATGTAGATGGACTGGGAATTGATTCTGGAGCAGGCCCATAGCTCGTGGTATTCCATCCATCTAGGTGCCACGAAGATGTACTAGGATTTGAGACAACACTGTTGGTGGAGGAGAATGAAGAAGGATATAGTGGGGTTTCTAGCTCGGTATCTCAATTTTCAACAGGTGAAATATGAGTATTAGAAGCCGGGTTGGTTGCTTCATCAGATGGATATTCTAGAGTGGAAGTGGGAGCGGATCACCATGGATATTGTAGTTGGACTTCCACGGACTTTGAGGAAGTTCAATGCTATTAGGGTGATTGTGGATCGGTTAACCAAGTCCACGCACTTCATTTTTGTGTGTACTACTTATTCTTCAAAGAGGTTACCTGAGATTTATATTCGAGAGATTGTTCACCTGGATGTTGTCCCGGTTTTCATCATTTCAGATAGAGGTACTCAGTTTATATTGCAATTTTGGAGGACCGTGCAGCGAGAGTTGGGTACTCAGGTGGAGTTTAGCACAGGTTTTCACCCTCAGACGGACAGTCTGAGTGGAGGACATGTTGCGTGCTTGTGTCATTAATTTTGGGGGTTCATGGGACCAGTTTCTACCACTCACAGAGTTTGCATACAACAACAATTATCAGTCGAGTATTCAGATGGCTCCATATGAGGCTTTATATGAGAGACGATGTAGATCTCCAGTAGGTTGGTTTGAGTTGGGCGAGGCTAGGCTTTTGGGTACATACTTGGTACAGGATGCTTTGGACAAGGTGAAGGTGATTCAGGAGCGACTTCATACAGCTGAGTCAAGACAAATAAGTTATGCTGACAGAAGGGTTTGTGATGTGTCTTATATGGTTGAGGAGAAGGTTCTACTGAAGGTTTCACCCATAAAGGGTGTTATGAGATTTCGGATGAATGGCAAGTTGAGCCTTCGGTTCATTGGTCACTTTGAGGTACTTCGAAGGATTGGGGAGGTGGCTTGTGAGCTGACCTTGCCACCTAGCTTGTCGACTGTGCATATGGTATTTCATGTTTCTATGCTCCTGAAGTAATTCGGTGATCCGTCTCATATTTTGGATTTCAGCACGGTTCAGTTAGACGGTGATTTGACTTATGATGTGGAGCTAGTCGCTATTTTGGAGCGGCAGGTCCGAAAGTTGAGATCAAAGGATATAACTGTGAAAGTGCAGTGGAGAGGTCGGCCCGTGGAGTAGGCTACTTAGGAGACCGAGCGGGAGATACAGAGCGAATATCCACACCTGTTTGAGGCTTCACGTATGTTTCTAGACTCGTTCGAGGACGAACGTTTGTTTAATAGGGGGAGGATGTAACGACTCGGTTGGTCGTTTTGTGATTTATAGCCCCATTTCCACCCATTTCTTCTTCCTTATGGAATCCTCAGTTGTATTTTATCGTATCGTGTTGGTTGGTTCAGGTCCGAAGTGGTTTCAGTGTGGAATGAGACACTTAATCTCCTATTTAGAGCTTTAAGTTGAAAAAGTAAACCGGATGTTGACTTATTTGTAAACGATCTCGAATGTGATTTTTGATGTTTCGGTTAGCTCCGTTAGGTGATTTTGGACTTGGGAGCTCATCCTGAATATAATTTGGTGGTCGATGGTAGAATTACGCTTGAGTTGGCGAAATTAAAAATTTGGCATTTTTCGGTCGACAGCGAAAATTTTGATATTAAGATCGGAATGGAATTCCGGAAGTGTAGGTTCGTAGTGTCATTTGTGCGTGTGTGCAAAATTTCAAGTCATTCGGAGGTGATTTAGTGGGTTTTGGCATCGTTTGCGGAATTCATAAGTTTAGAAGTTCTTAAGCTTGAATCCGAGAATAATTTGGTGTTTCGATGTTGTTTTTAGTGTTCTGGAGGTTCGACTAAGTTTGAATGTTGATATATGGCTTGTTAGTTCATTTGGTAGAGGTCCCGAGGGCCTCGGGTTGATTCCGGGGGGGTTGACGGATCAAGGATGAGATTTGAGGAAATGCTGAAGATTTCCTTTAGCTGTCATAACCCCACCTGCGGAAAGAGGACCGCAGATGTAGTCCCACAAAAGTGAAGACAGGGTCGCAGATGCGGCTAAGGATAAGAAGGGCAGGAACCGCAGATGCGGTTAGTAGAGCACACCTGCGAGACTACAGTTGCGAGTAAAGGACCGCATAAGCAGATTTTGGGCGGATAAGTGAGAACCGCACCTACGATGGATTTTCCATAGGTGCAGTGTCACAAATACGGAAATGCCTGGGCAGAAAGTATAAATTGAACCCTTTGCAAAATTTGGGTTATTTTTCACCATTTTCGTGCGGACCTGGAGCTTTTTGGAGGGTTTTGAAGAGGAAATCAAGGGGGTTTACAATGAGCTAATTTACTTGAGATTAATACTCGTGATTATGGTAAATTTTAGTTGTTTAAACATGAAATTTGTAAAAATTAAGGATGAAATTGAGGGGATTAGGGCTTGTAATTGGAGAGTTTGATTTGGGGATTTGAGGGGCCATTCGATGTCGGATTTTGATGAATTAGAAATGGATAGAATCATGAGTGAAAGGGGTTTCAAGTTTTGTTTTTTTGTCAGATTTCGAGACGTGGGCCCGCGGGCCAGGTTTGGGCAAATTTCGGGATTTTGGTCTAAATTGATTTGTTCGTATGGAATTGGGTCCTTGGCCTATTGGTTGCGTTGTATTGCTTTTGGTTATGTTCGGGATATTTGGAGGCCGATTCTAGAGGCAAGGGCGTCGTAAAGTAGGGATTTGACCGGTTTGAGGTAAGTAATGACTGTAAATCTTGTCCTGAGGGTATGAAACCCGGATTTCACATCTTTTCACTATTTTAAGGTGACACACATGCTAGGTAACGAGCGTGTGAGCGTGCACCGTTGGGGATTGTGACTTGGTCCGTCCCCTAGCAACTATAAAGTTGCATATTTGACTGAAAACTATATGATACTTTTGTGATTTGGAAAAAGTTTCTATAATTGGGCTAAATGTCATATTTGGGCCTTGTGGCAAAGCTATTTGGACCCTTAAGAGCCTCTTCTTATGATCCTCTCACTGTTTTAATTTAAGATCTATACTTATTCATGTTGTGTTTACTGATTTCATAACTCAGTATTTATTACTCCGTTTTGATGCATAAAATGAAATTTTGGGCTGAGCACTCTGTTTTTACTAATTACCCGAGTGACTGGAAATGTTTATGACTGAATAAGGCCGAGGGGCTATAATTGTGAGGATATTGAGGGTATGGCACGTGATATGTCCGTGCAGCACGTGAGTTGTCCGTGCGGATTCTGATATTGATAATATAGCACGTGAGTTATCCACAGCACATGACTGTGCGTTTATAGCTCTTGGGCTGTACGAGCCCCTGCGGAGTCTGCACACCCCTAGTGAGCGCAGGTACCCTGTGTGAGTGATATGATATATGCCCTAGAGGCCATATACGAGTGACTGTGAGGTTTGCTCGAGGGGCTGATTCTGAGTGATGTTGTGCCCGAGGGGCAGTTTATGACCTTCATCACTTTTACTCTCATTTTCAATGAGTCTCTGTTGAAACTGTTGAAAAATATCTTCAAATGATTTTACCGAAAACTAAATTGTAAACGAGATGATTTGACTCATATATTGATTCGAAGCATGTTGTACTTACTGAGATTTCATGATGTGGACTTTATGTGTTTCCTACTGCTCAGTCTTTATTTACCTTTATTACTTACTGAGTTGGCGAACTCACATTACTCCCTGCACCTTGTATGCAGATCCAGGGACTGCTGGACGTGCTAGCGAGCATTTATTTTTATTCGTCGCGGATCTTTTGAAGTTGGCAAGGTAACTGCATGGTGATCGCAATCTTGCTCGTTTCCCTCCTATCTGCCTTTAGATATTATGAGTTGTTTTCCGGACTGTATTAGTCTTAGTTGTATCAGATAGTTCTTAGTAGGTGCTCATGACTAGTGACACCCGGATGTCGGGCTTTTCTTTCCGCATTTTATTTTTCAGTTTTATCTTATGAAGTTTTATTATTTAAATAGCTTGAAGAAATTCTTATTTTGGAATATCGGGTTATTTTTTGGTAAAAGAGTTGGCTTGCCTAGTTCCACGTTAGGCGCCATCACGACATGATAGATTTGAATCGTGACAGATATGAGTGAAAAATAATTCTACATCATAGAAAGAAAATATAAGATGAAGAACTATCAAATAAAATTCTAAATACAAATTGAGGAAAGAAATCATTTAGCATGAATTGACATTTAATTCAAAATATAAGATAATTTTTATGTATGCTTGTTTAAAAGTTGAGGATATTGCAAAAATTTGGATAAATTTGTGATGATTGAGTTACAACTTATTGTTTAGTCTATCTTGACCCTGTTAATACACCCCCAGTTAATACAACATAAACTAACATTCGAAAGGTTGATAAAGTGTAAAGGCGATGTCTATTTAGCGCTTTTCCAAAGATAGCTGATTATTTTGATTTTGGAAAATTATAATGACTGGAAAAAGAATTGAAAAACTGCTACAAGGCATAAGAATGAGGATTGCAGATGGAGAGTAATGTGTCAAGGGAGTGAATTGGGGTAAATTTGCCTGATTAAAACAGGTCATCATTAAATAGTAATGTTTTCCTGGGTCAAAATGGACAGGCCAATTTGTGCTAAGAATAACCAAAATCGCGTAAGCCAGAATCATTTTTATCGATTATTTTTGCTTTTATAATTTATTTAATTATCAAATCAATATATGTTTTGAGATAAATTCTTCTACGGGTCGATTTGCACCACAAAAGTGGGCCAAATTGACCCAAACACTAAATGAGCTAACTTGGGTTATGCCCAAAATGACAGGCCAACGAAGGTATGTAACGTGTTATATTTTCATAGACTAGCTAAATTTGACATCACTAATGGAGAGACATAGTTCTAGGGCAAATTATTTAGGTCAGTCTCGAACTCGTTTATATCATAAAAAGTTAAACTCGTCTGTCTTTTCAAACGAACGAGTTATCTTAACTATGAATACTATATGTTTATGACTCAATTCAAAGTGTAGATGTAGAATTGACGGGTGACATGTGAGTATGGGGTAGACTTATTGCGCATATAGTTTTCAAAGAAGGAAGTTCGAGAATGTCATTTTCAGCGTGTGGCTGAGAATTATTGATGTCAGCTGAAGAGAAGATGGATTTGAAAATCAATTTATGTGTGTGTTATGATTGAAGTATAGCTGTACAATGTACGAGAATAGAAAGGGAAATCCAAGACGACATCCAAATTCCTAAGGTGGGCGTTCGGGCCGTTCGGATTGCATATGAAATTCTGATTTGTATTTTCAGTTTTCAGATTGACAAAATGACAATCTAAATCCAATCCAAATAAGTTCGGATTGGATCGGATTTTTTAAGTTCGGTTTCGGATTAATTGGTTTGGATATTTTGGATTTTTGTGTTTGAGCTTATAACTTGAGATATTTCTTCTTTTTCAAAAATAAATATTCAAAATTAAGCACTCATGTTAAACTACATGAAAAGTTCTTCATTTTCACCGCAATCATCCAAATGAAATATTAAAGCAATGAAATTATTATATAAAAAATAAGAAAAAAAAATACAAACGAGACGTTAATACGACAGATAAGAAGTAGAAATAGTAAAACCATGTCCAAATAGAAAGTATTCTCATAATAACTTAGTCATTAATATTAAATATATATGATAATATATAATGCGTAAGGTATTGAATTTATTACTATTTACATATGGATAATGGACTAAATATAAAGTATAAGAATTTCGGATTTTCGGATATTCAAAAATTCGAAGTACCAAATCCAATATCCAATCCGAAATCCAAAAATTTTAAAAATTAAATCCAAAAGTCAATCCGTAATCCGAAAATCCATACCAAAAATCCACGTAATTCGGATTTCGGTTTGGATTTTGGGTTTGCCCAATATATGCCCACTCCTACTAATTCCTAATCAAATTATTAGGGTTTCTGAACATGCTTTTGCCTCATCGTCGGCTCCTTGCTATAACTTGTGCTGCTAACCTTTTGATTTTAGTCTAAGAGAATGTAACCAAGTTTGGATAAATTCAGATGCTAAATGTTAAGTGATATCTAAATAATATGTGCTCCATTAATACTAAAATCCTTTTGGCTTAGGTTCTTAAAATTCGTATATAACCCTAAATAATTCTGAACTACCCTTAACTTCTGAAAGAAACTCCTTTCTGAGTGTTAGTAACATACCCCCTCCCCCCAAAAAAATCCTCCCCCACCCTCTATTCCACTTCTGTAAATTTATAGCACAATACACTTAAGCAGTACTCCTTCGTGGGTATATGTCATCAACAACAAAGTATCCATTAATATTTCACACCATGGGGTCTGTTTGACTCGAAAGTTAATGAATACTTAGCAAACAAATACAATAAAAAATAGATCAAAGGTAAATCGTAATCGAATATAATCAGACCTAGAAATGTATATAGTATCTTTTATTGCCTTTTCTTTATTGAGTGTTCCAAAGAGTAATGAGGTAGAAAGAGAGATTGAGAGAAAAATAGAGAGAGAGATAGAGAGAGTTTCTATTAGCAAAAAGGATCTGCCTTTTACAACATTGGGATCCTCCTTTATATAACATGAGAATCTTCTCGAGATAATAAAAAAATAATATAAAAATAAGTCGTGCATCCTTGAGGGGACGACGAGACTTGTTAACGCGCTTTCGCTCTGACATTCTGGGGGCGTACCCTCACTACGACCATTGTTTATCCCAGGGTCGTGGTCACAGCATTGGGCAGAATTTTGCCCTACACAGTTAGTCCCTCCGTTCGTTGGTGACGTAGAGACGTGCGTCGCCGATGGACGTCTACTCGAACCGCATGTTAGGAAAATTTTGACCATATTCAAAGATGAGGACGTAAAGGGGGCGACCATTTGAATCCGTTGATATATTGGCGCGTAAAACCCCTTTACTGCAATGACGTCACCATATGCAGGTGTCATCATTATGCGTGTTCCTGAGGAAATGCAAAAGGTGTTCTGATGCTTGGTTTTTCGCGCCTGTTAGGGTTTTGGCTCTTCGATTACAACGCCACCCAACCCTATAAATAGGGAACGGGTTCAATTCTAACATAACTTTAGATCATTTGTGAAAAGTTTTCCGACTGTTTCAGGAAAGTGCTTCCTCTCCACAAGAACTCACAGCTTTTGTAGAAATACGTTCGTGGTTGTGTAATACATCGTTCCTTACTCGAAAATCATGATGAAATCAAAACGTGGTAACACTTCGGGTGATCGTAGTAATAAATCAACCGACGCACCACCTCCATCCGGCAGTAATAAAGGGGAGAAGGGGAAGGATCCCACCCCTCTCACCGTAGATAATGTACTCCCAAAATAATTCCTTGCTAGGAGGGATTTCCAAAGAGATTCTCCCGAACAGCCTTGGGAAAAGTCTAAGTTAAAACAAGCCGACTTGGACCTCCTTCGTACGTCACATGGTATACCAGCTCATGTAGAGATGGTTCTGGCGGGGGACGACTACGCGAATACCCATAGGTCGGGGTATTGTACATTCTATGAATACCCCTTTCTGATTGGCTATGGGCTCCCATTTCTTCCCTTGGCGGAGGAACTCTATCATTTCTACAATATATGCCCTACCCAACTTACTCTGTATACCCTAAAGGCGTGTAGGGTAGTGTCTACCTATGCAGAGTTAGCGGGTTGGAGGTCTCCGTTCACCACCTTTTGCAGTTATTTGGCACCAGCTACCTGAGGGGCACCATGCTGCATTTAAAAAATCGTGGTTCAAAAGGGCTGATCGTGGGAACCAACGACCGGCCCAACTGACGCTATTGGCGCATATATTTCTTCATTAGAACGGAACACCTGGTGTCCAATCCCGTCGGATTCCCTGAAAGGTGGAATTCAGGACGTAAGTATTCGTTCCTGTTACATTGCTTATTGTTTCGGACTTTGGCGGTTCCGATTACACCACCCTTATAATTTTGGTGACTTTGCAGTGGTATCTCATACTCCTCGGTTCATAACCGATATAAGGCAGTAGGTATCCGTTCTATTGCCTTTAGCGGAGGGGACCCATAAGTCGACGCAGTTCATTGAACGTTACGGCCCTGCGAGCCCTTCATGTATATATATATATATATATATATATATATATATATATACTTTAGTTAATCGTTTTCGTAAGCCTCATCGGCTAAATCGCTGTTGTTGACAGGTCAAAGTGCTCCAAAGAGGAGGGTGACAGCACCCACCTCCTCCCAACCAGATGTCGGTCCAGCTGCGCAGGAAATATTTCACGCATCTGTTAGGGAAGGGGTGACTGTAGCCTCTTTGCAAGGGGCAACGCCTGTGGAAGTGGCCGCAAGTGAGGAGAGGCCATCGATGTCGTCTCCGCACCCTACGGACGATCCTTCTAAGGGAGAAGAGCCCCGGGAAAGGAAAAGAAGGAGGCTCATGACGGTCAAGGCGGTGGCGACGGGAGACGGAGAGAGGAATGTGCCTCGCCAACCAACTAGGCCCGTCCTTATGGCCGACGCCATCCGTTCGGGGAGGCTGACCACCCAGATACGTGCTGATGTTGGTACCAACATGACTCACGTTGCTGAGGGCATTTCATCGCCTCTTGTTGGTGGTGAATCTGGGGGGACGGCTGCTGAGGCCGCCTATAGGAACACGGGCGAGATGGAGGAGGGCCATGCGCAGGTGGAGATGACGGCAGACGGATTTGGCCGATGTATTATGATTCCAGTGACTTACAACTTGCTGCAGCACAGCGAGCGGGCCATATTAGAGATGGCCCTAATTTGTGCGGCCCCTGAGCGCAAGATGCTTAGTGCTGTCAGCGACGCAGAGCTATCTCAGTGGGTGGCGGGTATGGCATTGCAGGTAACCTCTCCGTTCTTTTGCATGTTATATAGTTGATTCTGTATGCGTACTGACTTATTTGCATGTACATGTACTCTTCTCTCTTTTTCATTTTAGACCCTGGTTCTGGATTTAGAGAGACGGCTCTGCGAGAAGAAGAAAGCGACCATTTTTTATAAGATGGTCAAGAAGTATAAACGGTGTCATTCCAAACACCAGGCTGTGGCGGATCTTCTCCAGCAGGATCCGTAATTCCAGATTTTTTGTGAGGGCCTCGAACAGAGGGAGGCTTAATTAAACCGTGGATCTGGAGAAAGCGGATGAAGAGTTGATGAGGGCGGTGGCTCGTAATAGTGAGCTGGAGTCGCTCCTCAAGTTGAGGGAGGAAGAGTTGGATCTTAGCCGCGAAGTGGCGGCGGAGGTAGCTGACCTTCATGGTAGGGTGGTGGCTTTTATAACCAAGTTTGCAACTAAGGCTGCTGAGATTGACGTTCTCAAGTGCGCTGCCCTGCCACGGTTCAGAGGCAAGGCCCGTGATGCACATGATATGTGGATATACGCGGAAGCTAAGTTAGATGTGTATAAAGGGCTTCTTGTTGCAGGACGTGCCTCTGAGGAGGAGGTCCAAGCGTGTTTGTGTGAGGCTCGTGTCGCCCCTGCAGCCTGTGGGTACAGCTCCGACTCTCTCGACCGCGAAAGTTGTGCTTCTGAGGACGTCAATCGGCTTGAGTCTGGCCCATGGTTTAATGAGGTTTACCGTGATGACCAGGAGGGGGGGCGAGTGGATGGCGAGGACAAACCTGGCGAGGCCCCTTAGGACTTGTACAGATTTTGCTTTTTTTCTTTTTTCTTTTTTTTGGATTGTAATGGGAGCCCTTCGTGGGACTAAGTGTACATAATTTTTGTTATAGTGAAAGAGTTATGCTTGTGTTGCTTATCCTTTCGCATTGTTCTTTGCTTATACACTGCTTGTTACTGTCAGATAGGATCGACGATCCTTAGTGATGGATTTTGGCCTAAAAGGATGTAACTTCAACTGTCGTTGAAATGTTTATCCGTTGTCGTCGAGTGGAGTCAACAATTATTGGTGATGGCCTTTGGCCCAACAGGATGTAACTTCAACTGTCATTGAAGTGTTTATCCGTCGTCGTCGAACGGAGTTGACAATTATTGGCGATAGCTTTTGGCCTAAAAGGATGTAACTTTAATTGTTGTTGAAGTGTTTATCCGTCGTCATCGAGTGGGGTCGACAATTATTGGCGATGGCCTTTGGCCCAACAGGATGTAACTTCAACTGTCGTCGAAGCAATTATCTGTCGTCGTCGAACAGAGTCGACAATTATTGGCAATGGCCTTTGGCCCAAAAGGATATAACTTCAACTGTTATTGAAGCGTTTATCCGTCGTCGTCAAACAGAGTCGACAATTATTAGTGATGGCCTTTGGCCCAAAAGGATGTAACTTCAACTGTCATCGAAGTGTTTATCCGTCGTCGTCGAACGGAGTCGACAATTATTGGCGATGGCCTTTGGCCCAAAAGGATATAACTTCAACTGTTGTTGAAGTGTTTATCCGTCATCGTCGAGCGGGGTAGACAATTATTGGCGATGGACTTTGGCCCAAAAGGATGTAACTTCAATTGTTGTTGAAGTGTTTATCCATCGTCGTCGAACGAAGTCGACAATTATTGGCGATGGCATTTGGCCCAAAAGGATGTTACTTCAACTATTGTTGAAGTGTTTATCCGTCGTCGTCGAGCGGGGTCGAAAATTATTGGCGATGGCCTCGGTCGCTTGCATAATGGAGAAGGTGGTTGTAGCCTCTTACATAATGGATAAGGTGGCCGTAGCCGCTTATATAATGGAGAAGGTAGTCGTAGCCACTTATATAATGGAGAAGTTGGCCGTACCCGCTTACACAATGGAGAAGGTAGTTGTAGCCGCTTACACAATGGAGAAGGTGGCCGTAGCCACTTACATAATGGAGAAGGTGGCTGTAGCCGCTTACATAATGGAGAAGGTAGCCGTAGCCGCTTACACAATGGAGAAGGTGGCCGTAGCCGCTTACACAATGGAGAAGGTGGCCGTAGCCGCTTAAATAATGGAGAAGGTAAGTAGGCTAGTCCCTTTATTATACCGAACATGAGAGACATGTCGACCGGCCGGTATGATAAACCTATTTCCATGCGCCCCTAGGTGCCTCCTTCATCACTTCGTTAAAAACCTCCCTGAGAAAACCTAATTGGGAAAAAACTCGGGTAAAGGAAAAAGAGTACGACTCGGGAGATGCCCTTTAAAAGTGGAAGTATTTCAGGTGGGCGACGTTCCAGTTGTTCTGGAGTGTTTTTCCTTCCATTGTTTCCAACTGGAATGCTCCTTTGCCTGCGTCTGCTATGATTTTATATGGCCCGCTCCAATTGGTGCCCAATTTCCCTTCGCTCGGGTCTTTTAATGCCAAATTTTTTGCTTTGAGGATGTAATTCCCTACTTTGAGTGGTCGTATTTTGGCCTTTTGTTGTGGTACCTTTCGACTTGTTGCTTTTGAGCTGTCAATCTTATGTGGGCCATATCCCTTCGTTCTTTGGCTTCGACAAGGTCTTGAAGCCTTTTATGTCGTTCTCTGGTCCGCTGATGTGTGAGTATCTTAGGCTCGGATCTCCGATTTTGACTGGTATAACCGCACCGGTTCCGTAGACCAGCGAGTACGGTGTTTCTCCTGTGCTGGATTTGGGTGTTATCTGATACGCCCAGAGTACTTCAGGTAGTAATTCAGGCCAGATCCCTTTAGCTTCTTTGAGTTTCTTCTTCAGAATGTTCAGTATTGTTTTGTTTGATGCTTCAGCTTGGCTGTTGGCGGCGGGATGATATGGCGTGGAAAGTATCCGTTTGATATGCCATTTGTCACAGAATTCCATTATCTTTTTGCCGATAAATTGTGGGCCATTGTCGCAGCTGATTTCTTTGGGGATGCCGAAATGGCATATGATGTTTTTCCATATGAAGGTGATGACTTCTTGTTCGCGTATTTGGGCGTACACACCTGCTTCCACCCACTTAGAGAAGTAGTCAGCCAAAACTAACAGAAATCGTACCTTTCCTTGCCTTGCTGGCAGGGGGCCAATTATGTCCATTCCCTATTTGATGAAGGGCCAAGGTGATATTACTGAGTGTAGGGGCTCTCCCAGTTGATGTATCATGGGGGCGTACTTTTGGCACTCTTCGCATCTGCGAACATACTCTGCTGCCTCCTTTTTCATTGTGGGCCAGTAATACCTGGCGCGGATAATGCAGCGGACAAGAGCACGATTACCGGTGTGTGCGCCGCAATGACCTTCGTTTACCTCTTCGAGTACTTGCCTTGTCTGGTGCGGCCCTAAGCACTTAGCAAGGGGTCTGCCAAACGTTCTTTGGTATAGGTCATGGTTGATCAGGCAGTATCGGGCGACCTGTACACGGAGCTTTTTGGCTGCCTTTTTGTCGAGTGGGAGTGTTCCGTCCTGCAGATAGGAGATAAACTAGTTGCGTCAGTCCAAGTCAGATTTAAAGAGAGTACCTCAGTGTGATCTATGGCTGAATGGAGTAGGGTGACTATGTTTCCCTTGTTGATGTTCTTGGTGGCTGCGGCCAACTTGGATAGGCCACCTGGTTCGACGTTCTGCGCCCTTGGGATTTTCTCTAGGCGCCATTCATCAAATTCAGGCATCAACTTGTGGATTTCTGACAGATATTTCTGCAACCTCTGTTCCTTAATCTGGTAAGTCCCGGTGACCTGCTTTACCATGAATTGAGAATCGCAATAGAGGATGAGTCGTCGAGCCTCGTATTTGATGGCTAACTTCATACCTGCAATCACAGCCTCATACTCGGCCTCATTTTTAGTCATCTCGGGGCATCGTATGGACTGGCGAATTATTTCGCTCGTGAGGACCTCGAGTACGAGTCCCAGTCCTGATCCGAGGCGTTAGAAGCGCCATCAGTGTAGAGGGTCCAAAGGTCGGCACCAGGTGTGGTACGAATGGCCTCTAGTTCCGCTTCCAGCAAGATCTCTGTACTAAAATCGGCAACAAAATCTGCAAGTAACTACGACTTGATGGCATTTCTTGGGTGGTAAGATATGTCATTCTCGTTGAGCTATATGGCCTATCTGGCGAGCCTTCCCGATAGTTCGGGTTTGTGTAGGATGCTCTGCAGGGGGAAAGTTGTTACAACTCTTATGGGGTGGCACTGAAAGTAAGGTCTAAGCTACGACCAGTGCTATGGCGAGCTTCTCGAGGTGTGGATACCGTGTTTCGGCTTCCACTAGGGTTTTGCTGATATAGTAAATAGGAGATTGCGTACCTTTGTTTTCACGGACCAGGACTGCGCTGACAGCGACTTCGGACACCGCCAGATGCACAAGCAAGGGTTCGCCTGGGTTCGCCTTGACTAGCAGTGGTGGCGAAGACAGGTATTCCTTCATTTTTTTCAGAGCTTCAGCGCATTCCTCATTCCATTGTAGCCCGTGATCTTTTCGTAGTACGTTAAAAAATTTATGGCATCTGTCGGAGGATCGCGAGATGAACCTGGATAGGGTGGGTATTCGCCCTGTCAGTTTTTGTACCTATTTTTTGTTGTTCAAAGTCTCAGGTATCGCGTCTATTGCCTTTATCTAGTCCAGGTTGACTTCGATACCTCGTTGTGATAGGAGGAAACCCAAGAACTTCCCTGATGCTACGCCGAAGGCGCACTTTTTTGGGTTTAATTTCATCCCATACAGCCGCAGTATCCCGAAAGCCTCTTTCAGATGATCGAGGTGGTCTTCTTTGCTTGCCTATTTTAACGGCATGTCATCGATGTAGACATCCATGGTCTTGCCAAGCTGTTCCTTGAACATTCTGGTGACCAGTCTCTGATATGTTGCCCTTGCATTTTTTAGTCCAAACGGCATCACTTTGTAGCACTATGTCCCCTGGTGGGTGATGAATGTTGTTTTTTCCTGGTCCTTTTCGTCCATCATGATTTGGTTGTAGCCGGAGTAGGTATCCAAAAAGCTTAGCAGCTCATGTCTTGCTATGGCATCGATCAACTGGTCAATGTGGGGTAATATGAATGAGTCTTTTGGGCATACTTTGTTGAGGTCGGTGAAATCAACGCACATCCTCCATTTCCCATTTTTCTTCTTCACCATCACGACGTTGGAGACCCATTTAGGATATTTTGATTCCCTAATGGACCCGTTAGCCAGTAGCTTATCTACCTCTTCGCTGACGGCCTCGTTGATCGCGACGTTGAACTTCCTTTTGACTTTCTGCACGGGTGGATATAGTGGGTCGACGTTCAGTTTGTGGGTGGCGATGTCTATTGGTATTCCCGCATATTTGAATGAGAAAAAGCAAAAAGATCTATGTGGTTAGTAAGGAATTCATGGTACTTACATGGATCGTAGAGGCTGTGTCCGATGTAGGCTTTCTTGGTGTGGTCGGTGCTGTCCAGTTGCACCGGGTCGAGATCCTCGACCGTCTCTTTGTAGGCTTCTGCGATAACTGGATCTTTTATGGCGTTCGTTGTCGGGTTGACCTTAGTCCCCGACACGGCTGATTGCTATGCCTCCGCACTAGCACCTTTCAACTGTTTGGTATGTGAGCAGTCTTGAGCGATTCGGTAGCACTCTCGTGTTATGCGCGGAGCGCCCCGAATGCTAAACACTCCCCAAGGGGTGGGGAACTTGATCACTTGGTAGAAGCTTGAGGGTACTACTCTCATGGCGTGTATCCATAGTTGTCCTATGATGGCGTTGTAGGCTGTTTCCTGGTTCATGGCGTGGAAAGTAGTTTCCAGCGTAACTCCCCCTGCTAAAATTGGCAATGATACCTCCCCGGAGGTTCGTTCCACTGCATTGTTAAAACCAGTTAGTGTTATGCAGCGTGGTATTATCTTATCTTCGAGCCTCATTTGAGCGAGGACTCTTGGATGGATAATACAAGCGCCGCTTTTGTCATCAACCATGATCCTCTTAACGTCAGTATCAGCAACACGTAAAGTTATGACTAAAGCATCATAGTGAGGAAAAGACAAACCTTCGGCATCAGACTTATCGAAGGTGATACTTTCTTCGAAGTCGTCATACCGTTCGTGGGCGATAGTTCGCTTTAATTTGTGTGAGATGGTGAATTTTACATGATTGATCGCTGAATCATCGCCTCCTCCGATGATCATATTGATGGCGCGTGCTGCTAAAGGTGGCTTTGGCGGTCCCTGAGGTTGTTCCCGCCCCCGTGCAAAATTTACCTTTCCTTTATCGCCGTCGCTCAGTGTCACGACCCGGATTTCCCACCATCGGGAGTCGTGATAGGCAAGCCAATTATCAATTACCTCTTTTAACGAACCACGACATTATTAGAAATAATGAAATATTTAATAATAAAGTGGAAGTCTCAAACGTAGTTAACTGAAAGAAATGCGGAAGTTTAACAAATCCTTTACCCAAGACTGGTGTCGCAATACTCACGAACGTCTAGAGAATACTAAATACAAGGTTTGAATGAAATATAAACTATCTGCTTCGGTATAAATGATAAAAAACTGAATAAAATAGAAAGGACTCCGGGCCTGCGGACGTCAACAAGGCTACCTCAAATGTCCCAGGACTGGAAGCCCGCTCCCAAAATGCTACTGCTACTCAAATGCTGCTCCAACACCTGGATCTGTGCAAAAAGATGCACAGAGTGTAGCATCAGCACAACCGATCCCATGTGCTGGTAAGTGCCTGGCCTAACCCCAGTAAAGTAGTGACGAGGCTAGACCGGACTACCAAACAAAACCTATGCAGTTCAAATATATATATATATATATGCGCAATAGAAGAGAACATAAACTTAACAAGTCAAGAGGGAGGGGAGCATGCTGTAGGGGCTGTAGCAGTTTAGAATACAAGGTAAATAAATAAGGAATGAAACGGTACAACTACAAAGTCAACAAGAGTAATAAAGCAAACATGGCATGGAATGTCCCTTCGTGCATTAATAATCAAACATGACACAGAATGTTCCTTTATGCATTAATAATTAAGGCATGGCACAGAATATTCCTTCGTGCATTAATAATCAAAACATGGCACAGAATTTTCCTTCGTGCATTAATAATCAAAATATGGCACGGAATTTTCCTTCATGCATTAATAATCAAAATATGGCACGGAATGTTCCTTCGTGCATTAATAATCAAAACACGGCACGGAATGTTCCTTCATGCATTAATAATCAAGGCATGACACGGAATGTTCCTTCGTGCATTAATAATCAAGTCATGGCACGGAATGTTCCTTCGTGCATTAGTAATCGAAACATGGCACGGAATATTCCTTTGTGCATTAAAAATCAAAACAGTCGTGCACGGCATCACCTATCATGCTTTATCACTCAACCTTACCCAAACAGCAATCACAAACAATGGGGCGAGGGGATAGACAAAAGTAATAGATATCCCGGCAAAAGGAAAACACAAGTAAACAGTCAAATCCCGGCAAGGGAACAATAGCAATAACTTTCACATCCCGGCGAGGGAGATAATCAAAGTACGTAAACAGCCCAGCAAGGGAATAATCACATCTCTTTCTCTTTCTTTCAATTCTCACTCAGTAGTTACTTATCATTCGACCCAACGCTCTAAAGAGTTTACAAGTCATAAATATCTTTCTCATACTCTTCACATTATATTGAGTTCACCAATTTAACAAGGAAGAGTCACAACAAAACTAGAATAAGCACAATAAGGACTCACGGTCATCCTAGACGCCGGTGAATAGATACTCGTCACCATGCCTATACATCGTACTCAACATTTAGCAATTAGCAATTAATATTTGAATCCTATTCCCTCAAGCCAAAGTTAGATCAAACACTTACCTCGGTTAAAAGAATAGCAATCAATCCTCAAATACCGCCTTTTCTCTACAATCCGACTCCGAAACAATGATATCTAGGCATAATTAATTCAATAGTATCAATAAAAACTCAATGGCAATATCCCATAGCCTAGATATGAATTTCCTAGCATTCTTCCAAAATTACCAAAATTTAACACCGGGCCTACATGGTTCAAACACGAGGCTCGGACCATAACCCAATCACCCATAACCCCACGAGTTCAAATATGCAATTTATTTTAAGATTCGACCCCAAATTGAGGTTGAATTACCCAAAATTCTCAAAACCCTAACTCTATCCAAAACCCTTAATTTCTACTTTGATTTCATGATTTAGGTCTAGGAATTTGATAAATGATGATAGAAAAAAAAGAAAACGAGTTAGATAATGCTTACCCAAGAAGCTTTGGTGAAGAATAGCTCTAAAAATCGCCTATGTGCTGTGGAGAAGACAAGGTTTATGAAAAATGGGAATAATCCCGTAATGGTTCTATTTTGAACTTAAAAATTTGCCGGGCAAAATTGTCCTTCGCGTTCGCGGGAAAGGGGCCGCATTCGCGAAGGGTAAACTGGGCACATCATCGCGTTCGCGTGAGGGTCAACGCGAACGCGTAGAGGAAAAATGATGGGGGTCCAAATTGGCCTACGCGAACGCGTATTAAGGGACGTGAACGCGATAGAGGACACAATAAATCATCGCGATCACGATGGCCAGAACACGAACGCAAAGAAGGGAAATACTGGGGCCCGAATTTGGCTTACGCGTTCACAAGGGTCAAGACGCGAACGCAAAGGGGGAAGGCACAGAGCTACGCGAACACGAACCTAACGATGCATCGCCTGTGCAAAAATTGCAGAAAATCTGTTAACTTCTTAAGTCCAAAACCACCCCGAACACCTCCGAAATGCACCCGAGCCCTCGGGGCTCCCAACCAATCATACATACTAACTCAACAATATCCTACAAACTTATTTGTGCGATCAAATTGCCAAAATAATATTAAAATCATTGAATCAAGCCCCAAATTCATCATTTTTCATTATAACTACATAAATTTCAAACTTTAGCTATTTAGGTCCGAAACACATCAAATGACATTCGATTTAGACCAAACATCACAGAAAGAGCTTAACACATATTTAAGACTTGTACCGGGCGTCGGAACCAAAATACGAGCCCGATATCATAGTCTTTTAACCAATTTTTCATTTCCATTTTCCTTAATAATTTCAGAAAACAATTTAACAGAAAAATTCTTTTACTCAGGTTCTAGACCTCGGATTTCGACTCCGGGCACATGCCCGAGTCTCATATTTTTCTACGCACCCTCCGGGACCGCCCCATTATGAGTCCGGGTCTGTTTACCCAAAACGTTGACCAAAGTCAACTTTAATCATATTAATATCAAAATTCTTAAAAATTTTCATAGAATTCACATATTTCAACATAAAAACTTTCCGGCTACGCACCCGGACTACGTACACAAATCGAGGTAACTAAAAGTGAGGTTTTTAAGGCCTCGAAAGCATGGGAAAAAAGAGAGAAATCTAGCAAAGACCCCTTTGGGTCGTCACGCTCAGGTATCCTTGGTTCAGCATTCTGACTACCTCCTGCCGTAGCCTTATGCAGTCTTCGGTTTTGTGTCCTCGTACCTGGTGGAACTCGCATAGGACATTTGATTTCCTTGTGGCGGGGTCTGATTTAATTTTTTGCAGCCATTGTACTTTGGTGCCCAGCTTCTCCCGTGCATACACTATTTCTGAAGGAAACGCGCAAAAGTTATGGGAAGATAGTAAATGAGGCATACCTCTTTCATTACGGAGTGAGGCTACATGTCGCTACAGTGCTTCTGTGTGTATGGGTGGCGGTGGATGCGAGGATCTAGTGTAAGGCTAGTGCCTTTCTTTGTTGAAACGTGAGGATTGTTCCCGTCGGCCTTCGCTGCGCCGATCCCTTCTTACTTCTGACTGTATTATCGTGAGCTGCTGGGTTGGTTCGTTGAGATCATCCTCATCCGCTCGTACCTCGGTGCAGTAGGAGTTATGAATCTCCTCCCATGTGGTGGGGGAATACTTCATGAGTCGGCTCAGTAGTTTTTTGGCTGCTCTTGAACCATATCTGCTCAGCCCATTTTGGAAGGCTGCTACTGCCATGCTTGCCGATACGTTTGGTAGGCTCATCCTTACTCTGTTGAATCTGACCAAGAAGTCCCTGAGTCCCTCACCTGTGGTTTGCCGGACGGCAAAGATATCATTGACTCAGGCCTCAGCTTTCTTTGCTCCTGCATGGGCGGTGGCGAATTTATCCGCTATTTCTTTGAATGTCGATATCGTCCTGGCTGGCAGCTGCGAGTGCCACGTTAATGCCCCTCCCATTAACGTTTCCCCGAACTTTTTTAGCAGTACAGATGGTACTTGTTCATTTGACAGATCGTTACCTTTCACAGCGGTCACATAGTGGATCAGGTGGTCTTCGGGGTCTGTCGTCCCATCATATATCCTTGAATAAGGCGGCATTTTGAAGGTTTTTGGGATCAGATGAGGTGCAGCTTCTTCGCTATAGGGCTGTTCAATGAATCTTCCCATGTTGCGCTTCGGTAGTAACTTAGGGGCGCTGGGAATTTTGTCCACCCTTTCTTGATGCTCTTTCATTTGATCTCGAAGTGCCTTATTTTCGCTTTCCATTTCTTCCATTTTCTTTAGGATGGCTGCAAGTGTGCCATCGCTGGTCTGGTCATTGGAGTGGTTGTTGTTTGTTCGTATAGTGTCGTGTTCGCTGGTGGTAGCGATATCAGTCGTCACTGGGTTCTTAGCGTTATTTTGGGGCGATTTCTTGAGTAAGCTGCCTAAGGTGTTCATAAACCATTCTTCTAGTAGTTTCTTGACTGCTGGGGGTGGGGTTTCTTTGACCACGGATGTGGAAGCTCCTTTTTCATGCAAGATCGTCAGATCTTCAGATGGAGAGGATAAGATTTATCCCTCTTGAATGCTGCCAGGTGTTGTGCTCAAGATGTTTTCTCTACCTGCTTCGTTGAGGGGGCCAATGAGGTTGGCTGTGATACCGACTATTGCTTTCAATCTTGCGTCATTTTCTGCCATTTTTGTTATCGATAGGATGTGAAGGAAGGTGGTTTGTTATTGGCATTTCTATGTGCAAACTATGATTTCGATTGCCGAAATCCCCACAGACGGCGCCAAATTATTTGACTCGAAAGTTAATGAATACTTAGCAAACAAATACAATCAAAAATAGATCAAAAGTAAATCGTAATCGAATATAATCAGAACTAGAAATGTATATAATATCTTTTATTGTTTTTTCTGTATTGAGTGTTCGAAAGAGTAATGAGGTAGAGAGAGAGAGATTGAGAGAAAAATAGAGAGAGAGAGAGAGAGAGAGTTTCTATTAGCAAAACGGATCTCCCTTTTACAACATTGGGATCCTCGTTTATATATAAAGGAGGATCTCCTTGAGATAATAAAGAAAAATAATATAAAAATAAGTCGTGCATCCTCGAGGGGACGACGAGACTTGTTAACGCGCTTTCGCCCTGACATACTGGGAGCGTACCCTCACTACGACCATTGTTTAGCCCAGGGTCCTGGTCACAGGGCAGAATTTTGCCCTACACAGAGTCTGGGGTTCGTGGGTATATATCGAATACCAATAACAGCGAGCAAGAAATAATGTAGATGGATTGTTACGAGTAATATTTCAAACAATGATCGAATTTTGTGTACATCAATTATACCACTTTAAAACTAATTAAAGATTGAAACTCAGAAACATGGTAAATAAGTCCACATAACAAGCTAAACTTCACTAATCGTGCAAACAAGAATTTACATTAAAGTTACGTTAAATCCTTCAATAAAATTGTTGTTCAAGAGATAGTGTAAGATATAAAATGATTGTTAAGATAGAACTAAACTTTTTGGAAAACCAAAGAGCTTTTCAAAGGAAGTTATAAGTAGTGATGTGAAATATATGAGTGAAACTGATGAAGATTATTAGAAAAAGTTATTGAAAAGCCTTTTAGCAATGGTCATGGGATATGAAGGGGACATAATCTTTGTGTCCTTGAAATAATGGAAATGCCGCTTTTCTGATTATCTCCAAAGAAGCACTGTTTTAGATACAATAAAGGACAGTTAATTGACAAGATAGAACAACAATAAAAAAATAATGGGATACTAACTTTATGTTTAAATTTAATTAGTGTACTTGATTGTTTTTTAGATGCTTTCTTTTTAGCCAAATTTCCATTACAATCATTAATGGGATTACTAAACAGCTGTCGATGCCGGCCGCGAAGCCACATGGTCATAAGGTGGTCAACTGATTACCTTCAATTAAAAAATTAAACTGTGAACATAGATAAAATATTACGTTTTAGAGATATATAACACATATTGAATAATTTTTGTCGGAAATTTTTTTCACTTCTTTTAAATTTGAACACCCTTAAAAAAATTCCTAACTTCGCTACGGGTCGATGCCACCTTCATCCTCTTCCTTCTGCCTAGGTGTGTACATGGACCGGATTTGTTCGGTTTTTACCAAAACGAAAACAAACCAACTATATCGGTTTGGATTGGTTCGGTTTTGTCGGGTTTTTTTGTTACATGAATATTATTTCAATTTTACTTTGTTAAAATTATAGATAAAGTTTTGATAAGTGAATATATGTTTAGTAATTATGGATACAATTGACAAACATATGATCTATTAAAATATTCTAATGGGAGAATATTTTTAGTAACACATAATAGCTATTTTCTTAGTCGTCTAACAATATTTTTTCGTTAATTTACACTTTCAAAGTTAATACATGAGAGGATCCCAAATATTTTTATATTTTCTAAAGAAAAATCACTATAAACTCTTAAAAATATAAATAAAATTTATATATTTATATGTCGTTTTGGTTCGATTTTTTTTACTCAATACCAAACCAAATCAAACCAAACCTAGTCAGATTTTTTAATCGACTTAGTTTGAATTTTCGGTTTGGTGCAATTTTCCGGTTCGATTTGAACACCCCTACTTCTGCCCCTTCCTCTTAAAACAGTTTTTCACCTTTGGTTGCTTCTTTTTCCCTTTTCATTTTCCTTTTTTTCCCCACTTTCCAAGAAGAAGGGTTGAGAAAAAATAAGAAATAGGCTCCGGAGCCATGAGAAAGGGAAAAAAAATTGGAATTAAAATAGAACAATTTTTGCTTATCATCTCATTCGGGTTAGTTTAGACATTTGTTATAATATCTGCAATTTACATTTTAATATAACGTGCAACCTGAACGCCTATAATTACAAGCTTAATTATCCTCATTTTTTAAAAGTAGTATCATTTAAAGAAGGGCCCTCTAGAAGAATAATGATTCTTCATAAATTGTTACTATTCTTCTTGTTTAATTATAATGATGAAGATGAATTAGTTTAAAATTAATGTTCAAGTAACTTCTCTTTTAGGAAGTGCCTAAGCACTTTTTTCATCTAAAAACATAAAAAAATTCAGCTCTCGTGACGAGGTGAAATTCTGAACATACAAGTTTGTGGATTAAAGGAACGTACTGTAATGCCACTTTAGTTTTTATAATGTTTAAAAAAAAAAATCGGATGTTGGTCATGGGGAGCATTTAAATGGAAAGAATTTTCACTTAAGGGGTCCATTTTGAAGATGAGATGACGTTTATCCAGCCTATAAACAGGACATTTCACATTGTTAGGAAACATAATCACATGGTTATCTTTATAAGGTTAGTTAAATAATAACTAAAATCTTAATTATCTCATGTCATGTCAAAGAGCATCGAGGCACAGGGGCATGATGACATAAACATGAGGTTTTCTTGCCATATTTAGAAACTGAATAATCTCATTAAATGATTAATTATAATTAGTGGTTAAACTACGCCATTCATGCACCGCTTTTATATATCACTTTGATTATTAGTTATAATAATAGGCTTAACTAACCCGCGAAAATAATATAAATAAATGAGTTTAACTACACTCTTCGCAGTTGTAAGTTGCAAAGATATGAGATAACGTAAATTGGCTTTAAGGAGGCAAGTTAGGTTAGTTATTATTTGTGTTAAATATAATAATGTGTCTAAAACAGTATTCCATTATCTAAAAGCTTAAAATTAATTAGTATAAGGCCTTTAACCCCATCAATTACCCATAGCCTTGTCGTTGAAACGGTAGGTCTGTTCCTCCCCCCCCCCCCCCCCCCC
>MU692370.1:44751-61116 GCA_026770625.1 Nicotiana glauca
TCGAATTTTGAGATTTTCTTGCTCTGAATCTAAAAGCTAGATGCCTACCACCAGAAACGGCTGCAAGATAAACATATATACATGCAAGGGATAGAGAAACAGATATGGGAGGGTGAGAATGAGAGAAAAAGAGATGGGGAAGTAAGCGAAAAAACAAAGGGACAAAGATGTTTTTGTGGTTGTTCTGTTTGAGTGTTGAGGGCGTTCGAGATCGCCGGCGAGTTTTTTTTTTATGGTTTGTGGTACAATTTTCAGATTTCTGTTGATCAAATATTATCTATGTTTTTACTCGTTTTCTCTAATTCACTTGAACAGTTCTGAGTATCCATTATTATTCCTTTGTGTTCGATTTTTTCTGCAGTTGTACTGTACAAATTATTTGTGGCCCCCTTCGTAGTTAATTTGGTTTGCTGGGCCATTTTGGTACCTTGAATTAGGTAAAATTTGCACAACTATGGTGAAGAAGAAAATAAAAGAAATAGAAGAAAAATTAAAAATTAATAAATTTATTCCAGCACAGCTATGGAGTTTGTTTTCGCGCCCTTGACGTGTAATAATCCCATTGGTCATTTGCTGACTGGATGGACACGCCTGTGAATGTGTAATACACGCGCGTAGAGTCAAGGGTCAAATGTGTTTATTATTTAAGGGTTTCACGAGTTTGAGTGTTCAAATGGAAAAGTCCAAAGTTTGTATATCGATCGACTTTCAAAAACCCTACAAGTTTAAGTGGTCAGGAAGCCATTTCGCCTAATAAAAATAAACATAATCTAAAAATACTAAGTCATGCTAAAATAAATACGACTACTAAGTGCGAAATATTAATTACATGACTAAATAAAAAATATGCATTTTAATGCCCAAACTAATGCAAAACTAAAAAAAATAGAAATTCAGCACTATTGTTATTCCTTGTATTGAATGAAATTTCTTTTGTTAGCATTAATATTGATTTGATTTTGCTTTGAGCTTTATTTGAGTTGCTAACAATTATGAGCTATAAAACTTATTGGGTCATTCAAAAATGGGAAGACCATTTTGCAAAACTTGTATAAATTGTATAAAATATTTTAAAACTTGTATACATGCAATGTCGGGTTGGTTTGATTTTGGTTTGATATATTTTAGTTAAAACCAAACTAAACCAGCTATGATCGGACTTTTTTTTTGCCAATACAACACCAAATTGCACCAAACCACAATTGATTTTTATTTTCTAGGTTGGCTCGTATTATCAATTTGGTGCTTTTTGTTGGTTTCTTCTGTACCCCCTTAGGAGGTGGTATATAGAAACATCCATAGTGCGTGGACGTATATTTGTGAGGACCACGTTAAAGTCTCATTCAAGTATGGGCTTGACTATTTTTAAGAAAATTACATAGCCGCTCTCAAAATAATAACAAAAAAAAATATTTTTTTTATATATTAATATATAATGTACGTATACATTATTTATATATTTAGTTATCAGATGTAATTATTTTTGAACAATGGGCCAAATATGTAGCTTACTCATTCTTTTTCATGAGCAAAGAACATAAACATTATTTTTTATGATAGATGGTGATAAGGATTGGTCCTAATACCTCAGCTTGCTTTGATATCATATTAGTATGTGTAACCATTTTATCCTAAATACTTTAGCCGTTAGAAAAAAAATAAGTTATTTACTTATTTATATGCGGCAGAATCAGAGGACTTAATTTCTCGTTACCAAACCACTTTGGAAGAATGCCTCGAGACCTCGAGGACATGGAGTTGCAACTGAGTCCCCTCCCCCGGGGCTCGCCTAGGCCTGAATCGAGGAAGATAAATACCGAGGCCAGAGCAAAGGTCCCAAGGCACGCTGCTAAGTCTGACAGAGTCGGCCTATCTAGAGCCTATGTCGAAGAAACGTCACGTCTAGCTGTCCCCTATCCATACTTTACAATTAATGTATGTTGTACTATAACCAGATTCCCCCTCCTATATAAAGGGAACCCACACTACTTTGTAAAAGGATGACGTTGCTCCAACTATTCTCCATACGATCAATAATCTCTCTCTCTCTCTCTCTCTCTCTCTCTCTCTCTCTCTCTCTCTCTTTCTTCTCTCTAACTTGCTCGTTCTTACTAGCTCGAGGGCACTTTAGCATTTATCACTTTCAGACTTGTTCTTTATTCATTGCTTGGTATTGGCCATAAATAGCCTTGTTTGATCATATCTTAACTGTTATCTCATTCCCGATTATCTCTGATAGCTTGAGATCGAGACAGATATCGATCTCGAGGTCCTCCATCGACCACTCCGAGGCTCGGGCTGCAAGCCCCTCGATTTGATTACTGCCCCACTTTAGCTCGTATTTTTTTTGTTAAACTTCATACTCTTAGCATCAACTGCTCTAAACAACTAGCATAAAAATAGATCACGTATTTTTAGAATCTCATTTATAAATTTAATTATTGTTACCATTTTTACGGTAAACAGTTTGGTGCCACCGTGGGGCTAAAAATAATAGTAATGATTTTCTTGCTGGTTTCATTGCACAAACGCAAGTTATGTTTCACACTTTTTCTTGTCCAAGCTCTCTCTATTTAAGGTCGAATGTCTGGCTTGGCAAATAGGTTTGAGAACAATTACCTCAAAAATCACAACAAAAATAGTGTAACTGCTCCAGTTGTTGGCGCGCCATCGCAGAACCCCGATAATGCACCTGGGCTGATTCCAGCGGACACGGGTTCGCAGGATGCGCAGTAGGTCGACGAAGCCTCACACACCGATGGAAGCATACAACATGGCAACCAACTGGAAGCCCAAAAAACCCCGGCTTGGGAAGCATAGGAAGTTAGTCTTCACGATATTTTTGAAATGTTGTAGGCACAGCAGTTGACTATCGCTCGGTTGCAAATCCATCCGAGGACTCCCAGCACAGTAGCGCCGGATACTACCCCCCAGTCGAACAAGTACCGGAGAGGTCAAACAACGACGGATTGGTAGTTGATCCGATCCTAAAAATGTTGGAGGATCTCACCAAAAGGATCGAGTCAGGCGAGAAAATGATAGCAGCCAACAATAAGAAGGTCGAAACTTATAACTTTAGAGTTAACCAAATCCCGGGCGCACCCCTAGTCCTGAAAGGTGTAGACTCGAGGAAATTCATGCAACAGCCGTTCCTAGAGGAAGTGGCTCCGAAACCCATTCCAAAGAAGTTCAGAATGCCGGAACTCCCAAAATACAACGGTACCTTGGATCCCAACGAACACGTCACTGCCTATACGAGCGCAGTGAAGGGAAACGACATAAAAAACGATGAAATCGAGTCAGTCCTACTGAAAATATGTAGAGAAATGCTCTCGAAGGGGGCCATGATGTGGTACCACAACCTAGCCCCCAACTCCATAGATTCATTTGCCATACTAGCGGACTCCTTCGTAAGGGCGCACCCGGTGCCATCAAGGTAGAAACAAGGCAGTCCGACGTAGTAAAGATTAAGCAGAGGGAGAACAAAATGCTGCCAAAATTCGTGTCTCGTTTTCAGACAGAACGAAAGGAGCTACTCCCTCTCTCCGATGACTGGGAAGTGCATGCCTTCACTCAAGGTCTTAATGAACAAAGCTCGGTGGCATCGAAGCAGCTGAAAGAAAATCTGATCGAGTATCCCGCCATAACCTGGTCGGACGTCCACAATCGATACTAGTCAAAGATCAGGGTCAAGGACGACCAGCTGGGAGCCCTTTCGGGATCAGTATACCCGAGTAGACTCTTGGCGAAGGAGCCAAAATAAAATAAAGAGAGGTACTAGTCGTACCCCGATGATAGGAGGAACTACCCGAGATGTAATCTACTTCGCAAAAATCGGAGAATGGATTGAGGATGATATCCTCGAAGAATCATTAATAGAGCCAGATTCGATGAGGACAAAAGTCCAGTGAGGGTGCCTCGCCCATCAGAGTATAATTTTAACGTCATGTTCACCATCAACGAAATCCGTCAAATGGCTCAGACCAATTCGGTCAAATCCCTCTCAAAGAAATCACAGCCTAGCGCGGGAACTATATAACAAGTGCGGCCGCAGGGTCGAAAGTAGCCACCAGCTCCGAAGGAAAGACGCCAAACTGCTCGATAAAAATCACTGCTGAGAACTGACAAGCGATCGAATTCAAGTTCATTCCCCAGTATGGAAGGCAGCCAGGAGGAACGAAGCAAACGGGCCGCAGCGTATTGCCACGATAGTGGATAAGCAACGACCCTGTCACGACCCATTTTCGTAATAGGTCATTAAGGCGCCCGACATCATTGCTAGGCAAGACAACGCAGAAATATTTCTAAAAAAAATCTTATGTTACTTTTATCAAGAAAGAAGAAAAATAGCTACTCAAATTTTCGAACTAAAACTAGATGCGATCAATAATATAAATAACGCAATTATACAACCCAAAATATAAGTCTACCAATGTGTATGCCAAGACCTGGAGTCACAAGTATGGGCATCTAGTAGAATATACAAAAGAATATCTCTATCCTACTGTCTGAGATAGAAAAGACAGCAAAAGTAAAGAAAGACTCCATCCGGCTGCTGAACGGCATAGGGAGGAAGCAGCTCACCGTGAAAGTCTCAGTCACTAGCTTAGGGGCGCACGCCAAACTGGTAATCAGATGCACCTTCCTCAGATCCTGTACAATTAAGTACAGAAGTGTAGTATGAGTACATAAATAATATGTACCCAGTAAATATCCCGTTTAATCTCGAAGAAGTAGAGACGAGAGGTCGACTTGATACTTAATAAGGTCAAAATAATATAATGATGTGCTATGCTAGGCATGAGAATCAACAATAATCAACAATTTATAGTGAAAAAAAATAATCATGTTCTTGACCATGTTTCTGTTAAACATTTACACCTTTCAAATACTTAGCAAGAAAACATGTCATATATCAGCTCCCATAGAGATATCATGCGCAATCATGCCTAGGTTGACAGCCCGTTCCAACAGAAAATAAATTGTGCACTGCCGAGGGTCGAACGACGCGAACCATAGATGCATCTATTTACACCGAGGCGATCGGTCCGATCCATAAATATCAAGAAAATATCAAGAATACACACGAAGGCGCATTTATATACAAATAAATTCTTACAAGGGTTTAACAAGTTGACATTTATTTCTCCCAAGTCTCTAGCATATCGTAAATGATCATATTAGCAAGTTAATATCAAGATAATCACAAATTAGGCATGATGTGGGTCCTAAACTACCCAAGCAATTAATATCATAGTAGCTACATACGGACTCTCGTCACTTAGTACGTATGTAGCCCCCGCATTTAATAGCAAATTCTCAATTATTATACCTATGGGGATAATTCCCTCTTATAAGGTTAGAAAGGAGACTCACCTCGCTCCAAAGCGCACTTCCAATGTCAAGAACAAGCCCAAGTCCTCAATTCGGAGTCGAGTGATCACAAACTAGTTAAATGAAGAAAGAACTAGTCAATATAGGCTTACAAGATCGAATTTTAACTATTTAAGCAATTTCCTAACCTTCTTCACACGTTTCCTAAATTCTGATCCCAGGCCCATGTGCCCGGATTCCGAGATTTTTCGAAGAAAATTATTCTCTACAACCTAAGGATCAATAATATATGATTTTATAGTTCATTTCATAACAAATTTCGTGGCCAAATCTTAGTTTTATTAAAACCCAAGGTCTAGCTCTAACCCTTTGATATCACCTAGTTTTTAGTGTTTAATCTACCTAATATACATGTATTTAAACTAAGAATGAATGGGAATAACTTACCTTGCTATGCTAAGTGGAAACCTTCTCTCAAGAGCTTCCAAATCGCCCAAAGGATGAGTGTAAAATGATAAAAATGGTCTTTGAACTCGAATTAAATGAACCTCACTACCCAGCAATTTCCGCATCTACGGTTAGGGGACCGCATCTATGGTCCCCTACCTGCGGAAGGAGAGCCACATCTGCGGAACTGGGCATAAGGGGTTAGGACCGCTTCTGCGGTATGAGGCCCGCATCTGCGGCTACGAAGCCACTTTTGTGGTTCTGTCCTGGATTGCCCCTGGCCGCTTCTGCGGAGTCATGACCGCACCTGATGTCCCGCATCTGCGACCCTGGAATCGCAGATGCGGTTATGACAGAAGCAGCAAACTTAGCCCTTTTTCCAAATTTCTACTTCACTCGAGCCTCGTCCGCTTAATGCTCGGGGCTATCGGGCCCCGCCCGAACATACCGACAAGTCCAAAATCACGAGGCGGACCTACTCGAACCCTCGAAACACTCAAAACAATGCTAAATCTAGGAATCACCCCTAAAACCAAATGAATCAAACTAATGAACTTCAAGTTTTTAATTCTCCTCTAACGGGTCAAAACGCCCTTAAACTACTCGGATTGACACCAAATTTTATTGGCAAGTCTTAACAGATATTTCAGATCTGTACCAAGCTTCAAAACCAAAATACGAGCCCGATACCTAGGAAATCAATGATTACTCAGTTTCTTTAATTCTGTAAAACTTCAAATTAACAATTTCAAATAAAAATTCATTACTTGGGCTAGGGGCCTCGGAATTTGATTCTGGGCATATGCCGAGGTCCCATATTTTCCTACGGATTCTGCGGGATTGTCAAATCACGAGTATGGGTCTATTTTTTCAAAAATTTGACTGAATTCAAACTTGGTCTTTTGAGAGAATCCTAAAGGAACAATTAGGCATATTTCACTTAAAACTCTTCCAACTCCCGATCCAACCATCCCCGCAAGTCGTAATTTAGCTAAAGCAAGCACGGGAAGTTTTATTTAAGGGAATGGGGCTTTAAAAGGAAAAACGATCAGTCAGGTCGTTACAGATCCTTTCCAAGAACTTATAAAAGGGAGAGCGAAATTTCTCGTCAACGAAGAGAGGCAGATCTGGGGATATACTCCCAAGGACACCCTTGCATTCAGCAAAGAGGGTACCAAGACCACGTCTCAGCCTCACACTAATGCACTGGTAACCTTCTTCCTCACTTAACCCATTTTAAATAAAACATGTGCTCATGAGTTCAGGTGGCTCAATCAATGCTGTCGGGCTGAGGATGATAGGGCGGTTCGGATCGCTGGGTCAAAACACAATCTCCTCTCGAATCTTTGATGGATTACAAATGGTGATCGCTACGACAAGGAGAAATACCATTCTCTCAGTACAACATGACTGGCCCAGACTGGAACACCGAGTTTCATATCATCAAAGGAGGTGTAAGGCACGGACGCCTTATTCAGACGACCAAGGGCGCACTGCCCGAAGACAAGGTCGTCCCCACTTCGCTATAAGGATGAAATTCCCCATCACATAACGCATTGCCGGCACCAATATCTCCATTCTCAAAAGAGTCAAAGGGTAAGCGAACCACATCTTCGGCCAAGTCCAATTAAACTCAGCGGAGAGTTGTACTAGAGTCCACTTTTTGAAACAGTAGGAACATATCAAACCTCGAAACATCGCCTGCACGTCCCGCCGTAAGGAAAAACTACCTTCCTCCTTTGTTATTTTTTCACTAACCTGTATGTAGATACCTGGCTAGGGCATTCGGAGGTGCTGACTCTACCTGAAGACCCCAAGGCCTTAAAAGAACCCGTCACATTTTTTCCCCTCGGCCAGGATTTCGCCCTGAAGAGGGCCTCACTAGCAAAGTTCTTAGCGGAGCAGCGTACCCCTTAGGGAGGATCCGACAAGATCTCAAGCCTTATTTTGCAATCAAACGATGAAGGGAACCCCCCTTGAAGGCACCGTCCGCTCAGAAGGGCCAGAGAATGGTAGACTAAGTTTCAATAGGGAATCATGTATCGGACCAAATGGTCCAAGGATCCGTGCTCGCGCGGGTCGAGCTCACAACAACGAAATGACGTGTATTTACGCTAAGCAATAAAGAATATCTTTCAGCATCTCGTACTCCAAAAAGGGAAATTTCAGCATGCTCATGGCAGGGTTCCCTCCCACGAGTGTGTCCCGAAATACTCGAAGACTTAGCGTCAACAATTTGGCACCCGCACGACCCCAGGGTCGAAACTCCGGGCTCATAGCGCCCAACAAGGAAATTCGAGCTCACAAATAATGGGCCTCGATTCTAAGCAAACTTGATGACTCGGAGACTGTTGTTAATTGCCATACACTAGAAAACCCGAGCCCGTAAGACCCCGAGCGAGCAGAATCGGTATAACTAGACCTATTCTATATAGAAACAAAAACTATAAAACCTCAACAGGCATGACAAAACTGTAAGACCTCAATAGGCATGACAAAACTTTAAGACCTCAACATGCATGAAAATTTGTAAGACCTTACTAAAGGCATAAAAATACCAAAGTTTAGGCTATACGTCGCATTTGTAAGAATCCCAAAAGGGAATACCCTCGGTGTAGATGCCTAA
Organism: Nicotiana glauca; assembly: GCA_026770625.1. Taxonomy (NCBI): domain Eukaryota; kingdom Viridiplantae; phylum Streptophyta; class Magnoliopsida; order Solanales; family Solanaceae; genus Nicotiana; species Nicotiana glauca. The sequence continues at coordinate 53,159 of MU692370.1, forward strand.
ACTATCACTCGGGATAAAAAATGGCTCCGGCCCAACATATATGACTACGGTCAAAATGGTTGCACCAGCCAAATTAACGCATCTCGGGGACGCCCGACTATCGCTAACAAAATCGCATGCCATTACTTCGAATATACTTCGAAAAGAATTGGTTAAAATAGGCTTCCCTCAACAGGCAAACATGTTTCGACCATGTCAGCTCCAAATCACAAAGCTTCGAGCTACTCAGCCTACGAGCTAAAAACCTTCCGAGGTGCTCAAACAATGATGCTAACGACTTGAAATCGAGGTTCTCTCTGAACCGATGACGGGCCAGGCAAAATTATTTCAAAAAGACCTTAAAGAGAGGAAAACAAAGCCTACAATATGCCCACGGGCAAAAGTGTAAGAGCCATTGTCGCCAGCTTGAAAATTGAAAACTTGAGGACTAAAATGAGCTCGAGTCGTAAACCGATTTGGAGACTGGATCCAAAATAGTTAACTACACATGCCTAAGGGCACAACGTAAGTGCCATTGTCGCCAGCCAAATGAGCCTTCGGGCCACACACTTAAAAGGTCGCTTTGAACCGAGGCGCAAGAGCAATTGTCATCCACCCATACAGGCACAAAAAAAACTTAAGGGTCAATTAAAGCTCGAGTCGCAATACGACTTAGAGACTGAACCCCAAATAGTTAAAATACAAATGCCCTAGGTCAAAGAATAAGAACCATCATCATTCGCCCGTGCAGGCACAGGAGATTGAAGGTCAGGTAAGCTCAAAGTCAAAGCCCGACTCAGAGACTAGACCTAAACAACTGGGCAAGGCACAAAGGCCCTAACACCTACTCATGTCCAAAATTGCACTTAAGAGCCTCCAAGCCTGTCTAGTAAGATCCGGATCCACAGGGTCCCACCACACACCGAAACCAGCCCGTCTGGTCGAAAGCAATGCAGAAAGAGATGCAAAAGAGATAAAGCTTCAAGTTCTCATTTACATACACAAAAGGTGCATTTTCCATCTACAAACATGCTCTGCGAATGTCAAATACAAAATGAAAAGCGGCAAAAATCTACGCTCTGCTCCAGAAGGCTACAGCCTACCAGCCCCAGATTCGCTCTCCGTGACATCAGCAAGAAGTAATCGAGCATCGCGCTCGTCCGCCCTTGCTCGAGCTAACTCCTACAAGAGAACAAAGCCCCTAGCGGTGATCTCTTCAGGTACCTCTCTTCGGGATCTGCAACGAACATATTCCTCGGTCCTCTTCTCACGATCGAGGGCCCACTTCAACTTGGCTTGAGCATCAGCAGTGACCTTCAAATGAATCGCCATCTCCTGATCAGCCTTGGTCTGACTTAATGCTGCTTCTAACCGGGCATCGATTATCTCAGCCATGACCTTCGAGAGATCGAACTCGAGCTTTGTGATTCTGTCTGCTTGAACTGAAGCATTATCGAGAGCCAAGCGGAGTTGGGCCTCGAAGGCGGGGACCTTGGCCAAGGCGCCCCTCTCCTCTAAAGCTTGAGCCTGCACCTGAGCCCTCAGTTCACCACAAGCATCCCTATTTAGATCGGCTTCTCCCTTAAGGTACTCCAAAGCCTCCATCTTTTTCTGCTTCTAAGATAGGCATAAGAATTAACCTTAAGGGTAAAAAGAGCAAAAAATATGCTATAAAAGGTTTACCTGCTCGATCAAATAGCTCTCGTAATTCGAGCTCCGATACGCCTCATATCACCACTGCATCAACTAGCCTCCCTCTCCTCGCTAAGGAGCCTAAGGGACTCACCCTCATCTAGAGCTTTCCGAAGCCTAGCCCTATGATGGAGTAACTCAGACCCGATCCTATCAAAGGCCTGCCAGAGAAAAACTCGATAAAGAAAGAAAGGCACGAAATACAGAAAGACTATGAGGAAACTCACCATGAAGTGAAGCTAGTCGACTTCCTCAAAGGCCGAGCACACTCCAATTGGTCGATCCCTTTCGGACCTGGGAGGACCAACCTCGGGCAAAGCATATTCACCCGGAGGAACCACCGTTCTAGAACCAAAGACTCTGGGAATAGCATCTCGGGCGACATCCTCTCCTCGAAGGTACGGGCCCGTTTAGCACCACTAAAAGCTCCAGTGCACTATGGGTGCAAATCCCATTTATCGCCATCGTCCCTCAGCTTGGAGGCCGACGACTCTTTCCCCTCTCTAGAGGAGCACAACCTCGCCCCAAGGAACCGCCCGATACCAGTAATGGCAAAATCGGTACAAAAGAAAGAAGAAAATGTCATCTCAAATATATAAAGACCAAGGTAAGAGCAGCGTACGCGCATACCCTGATATTTCGCTTCCCATCTATCACGGGATACAGCTTGCCACCTACGCTCATCGCAAGTCGAATGGGTCGCCAACCTCCGAACCCAGCCGGGCAGATCGAGAACTTTGCCTCGCCTCCATGAAGTTGCTGTAAAAAGCAAGAAAATACAATTACTCAATAGGTTTTCTCTATAAGAAAATCTAAAGAAACATGAGACACATCACTCACGCGCGGAATTCCATACCTCGGGAAATGGCATGAGCTCCACAGGGATAATGTTAGCTGTCTAAAGCCGGACAAATCGACTGACCCACTCTTGATCCTCATCTTTCTCATCATCGACAACAAAGGGTGTGGACGAATGACACCGCAAGGTTAACTGGCCTTGATCATGAAAGGGCCGGTACAGCCTGATGAGGTGGCTAAGCGTGAAATCAAGCCGAGCCTTCTCCGCAAAGAATCTCGTAATCAACACTACTCACCAGAACGACGGATGTATCTGCACCAAAGTAACCCGATACTTCAGGCAAAAATAAAGCATGACCCTATCGAGGGGGCCTAATGCGAAGGGATATAGGTATACGTTCAAGAATCCATCAACAGAGTCCGTAATACTCTCATCTTGGGAAAGCACCTGCAGCGTTATCCCCTCGCTCCATCTGCAGTATCTCCTCACCATCTCCAGATGTTCATGCCTTATCAAAGACATAGTCTTTATAGTGAACTCTCGTGGATCCTGAACACTGGGTGAGGAACTCTCCCCTCCCTGTCGGGTCGGCCCCGAAGTAGCTACCGTGGTTGTAGTAGAATTGACAGACTAAAGCAAGGACGTGCGCTAATGTTTTTTGCCCTGAAGAAACAAAGGACCTTATGCCAAGGAGGAAGAGTAGCTGTCTAAAATAGTGAGATCTTCAAAAGAGCAAAAGCCTCCCCACATATATGTGGGAAACTGCAACTATTCGCATATCCATAGTAAGCCCCGAGAGGCCAACGACCTTGGTACAGATCCTAGGGCGGCACCCGACCCCCGAGACATCCATCAACAAGAAGTTAGGCTTCAAGGAGTCAACTGCATCCTCTCCAGTCTCGAGGTAGTGCCCACTCGCAAGGATTTCTACCAGAAAAGAAGTCAGGCTTCGGGAAGCCTTCAACGCCATCATAGAACTCAAGGCAGTACCCGATCTCGTGGTTTTTCTTCCTAAAAAGAAAAGTAAGCACCCAAAGCTCCGATCATGAAGGCTCTAGGAGGGCTCGATGCATCTCCTAAATATAGGCAATCCCTTAACGGAAATCTATCCACTATGCTTTAAAAGGCTATCTACATTAAGTTCAAAGTAGACCCCTAGGTATCCGAAGCTAGCCTTCGCTCGGGATATCGATTTCAAAAACTTTGGAACTCAGCATACTATCTCCATAAAAATCGAAGGGCCTGACAGTCTGAATCTATCAAACCAATTCAGACTTGGCCCAAGGTATGATAATAAGCTCGGAAAAGAGCAACACCAATTGGTAGAAGATCGGAAAGAATACTCGCATCCTAGTTAGGTATCAGTGGATGACATCAAAGAAAAACATTGAAAAACCCCGAAGCGCACAAGAACATGCAATAATAAGGCGAGTATCAAAAACAGGAATCAAGGAAGTATCTTTATATTCATGTATATTCATGTACAACAAGCCCTCGCAGGGTCCTTACATACAATTACAAAAGCCTACTGAGGATCTCTACACAAAAACAAAGAAGCAGAAGGATGCACATGTGATGAAAACTCGAGAGCCCGGTCCATCCTCAGAGGTCCATCTCCAGTATCAGCATCCTCGAGCGTCGCCCCTCGAGCTCGCATCCTCGAAGGCAGTTCCTTTGACCGCCATCTCTTCTAGGTTCCAAGCTCAACCCCGCGGAAAGGCCTCGCCGAGAGAAAAGATGAAGAAGAGGAAAATGAGGGGATGTAGAGAAAGAAGACATTGCCCCCCAAAGCCAAAGGTTGAAGATTCGGCAGGCCCCAGCCTCGACGGCCGATAGTGCCACTTTATCCTTTGGGAAAGGAAAAACCCAAGGAATGAAGTGCCACACTAGGCCTGGGTAGGAGAGTAAGCAACAGTGCATAGTCTGAATGACCATCTACAAAAGAGGAGAATCGATTACCCATCTATCGTCGTCTCGATCCAATGATAAGATAACCCACAGCAACGACAGGACGGCATGGTCGTGCTCGATAAAAGAAAGCTCCAGCAAGAGGCCGCAACACAGCCTACGGGAGCTCTGCCAAACGGCCTTGAGGCCACGAGCCCCAAACGTGATGCTCAAAGATAGAGGGACATGGTAAGAAGAAATGAGCAAATGAGCTAATGAAGGCACTTAGATAGAAAAGCAACGCCATATCACCCCAATTATAGGGGGTAATGACACGGTCATCGAGGCTTTGGAAGATTGACTGGCGGATGCAATTATTGCGTTCTTGAAGAACCAAATCGACAGCGGTACACTTACCTTGGAGAACAGGAATCGACAGTGCATTGAATGATGTCAAATACACAGGTCCATGGGACACCCTGGCTGCCACAAAAGCTCGTGCCATAGGTTGCATCATTGGTATGACATCACCGTGAGAAGCTTGTGGAGTTAGGTGTCAGAATCATTTCCCATCGCTTTGTTCTGGGAAACGCAAAGACTATCTGTATACGGCGAAATCAGAGGACTTAATTTCTCTATATCAAGCCACTTTGGAAGAATGCCTCGAGACCCCGAGGACGTGGTGTTGCGACCGAGTCCCCTCCCTCGGGGCTTGTCGAGGCCCGACTCGAAAAAGACAAAGGCCGAGGCCCGATTCTAAAGCAGGGCAGTTGATTACTGCCCTGCTTTAGCTCGTATTTCTTCGTTAATTAAACTTCACACTCTTAGCATCAACTGCTCTAAACAACTAGAATAAAAATAGATCACGTATTTTTAGAATCCCATTTATAAATTTAATTGTTGTTACTATTTTTACGATAAACATTATTTATTATATCAGTTACGTATATCCAGAGAATCACAATGAGGAAAAGTTGAAATTAGACAATTTGCATTGTGTAGACCTTTTATCATCTGATTTTTATATTTTTGGTACCGGGTTCTTTTATATCTCAGGGAATAAAAGAGAGATTGTCACGCTTTAGTTAAACTATTAGTCTAATGTGAAAATACTGTTAGAAAGAAAAATAACAAACGATTCTTGAATGTTTTTGGTTGATTATCAAGAATGTAAAATGTGTACAAAGTTATATTTTACTTTGACGGTATCAACGGAATGACAACTGATCATTTGCTCTGTGAAATTGGAAATGAAATGAAAGTGTTTAATTTTACTAAGAAGAAAAGAATGAAGTAGCACAAAATTACTAAGATTGTATTCGATATGTTAATTAAAAGTTGTTGCCCTTAAATGCACGAGAAGTCCTTTTTCATTTGTCAATTTGCTTGAAGTCGATGTGTAGTTTGCGAATTTTATTCAATTAAAAGGTATATGTTGTAACATACTGTAATGGCCAAAAGAAGAAAAAACTAGTGTTTTAATTAATAATGTGGCTTAGAAGATGGAATCAAGGTTTGCTTAAGCAAATGCTAATTATAGAGGTGATTTGAGTGATAATCAATAATATGCTTGGGCCAATCATACTATCACAATCCCATTAATTTATGATGAGACTTGATTAATTAGTCAAATTGCACCAAAGTTGATTAGAGGAGCATAGTCAACTTTACATGATTTAACCACAGAATCAAATAAAAGCTTAGGATTAACTCTGTTATATTGTCCCCCATTAATAAATTTGGTTGTACGACAAATAGGATAGGAACACAGAGATGAACTCCTTAATGAAGTAGTTCATAATAATTATGAAAAAATATACTGTATAGTCGCTGTAAAAATGATAGTCGAAATAATGTATAAGATTTGTATATATATATATATATACATTATGCATGTTATATATAAAAATTATACACGTTTTATATACTTTTGGACTACCCAATGTAAATAGTTTCTGGCACGGACTAAAAGAGATGCGAGCCCAACAGTTTAGCATCCTCTTCCTTTTGTATTATTTGATGTTTATTCTGGTGTTAGATTCAGTTTATGTTTTTGTTTATTTAACTTCAATATACATAAATTCTCCTACAATCGATCTAGTTAAAAACAGTCATAGAACCCGTGGTACCCGGGTTAAAGTATAGATATGATGTATCTAATTTGGTAAAAAAAAAATATATATATATTTGATGGTCCAAAAAGATGAAGTGCTGCATTTGTTTTCGTCTTTTATTTCCAATTGCCTTAAGGTCCGAGGATCGAATTCCCTACTAACTTTTTGTTTAATTTTTTCTTAAAAAGTAATGGTGAACCTATCCTTCAAAAATTTTAGATTCGCCTCTCGTTAAAAAGTGTATTAACGCATCGAGGAAAAACTGACCAACGCAAAAGTAAAGTTCCTAAGGAGACCAAAATATCGTATTTGCAATAGCCTTTTTTCCCTCTAGGGAATGGGCTGTTCTTTAACTTTTCTTTTTTTTCGTAAAAATAGTACGGTATAGCCAGTTTTCAGTCTGGTCAATCAAAAATAGCCAGTGTTTATAAAGTTAATGAAAAATAGCCACTATTTTATGATAACAGAGATCGGTCCAGCATAATATACTGGAGTTCGATGCACCTGTGTATGAACTCCAGCATATTATGCTAGACCGATATACTTTGCTGACTCCAGTATAATATACTGGAGACTGGAGCACTAGTGCTCCAAACTCCAGTATATTATACTGGACAATTATACTTGCTGGAACTCCAGTATATTATGCTGGAGTTCTAGTGTACTTATGCTGGAACTCCATCATATTATGCTGGAGTTCCAACATACTTATCCTAGAACTCCAGTATAATATGCTGGAGTTCAAGCATACTTATGTTGGAACTCCAGTATATTATACTAGCGTATTTTCCGGTTTTGAACAGTGTTTTCGCTCAGATTTATTTTTACATGAAAAGTGACTAAATTTCGGTTACTTTTGAAATTGGGCTATTTTTGAATGACCAGTCGTAAATTTGACTATTTTTAAGTTTCTCCCCTTTTTTTCACTTCAGCGACAAACTTGCTAACACAATGCAACTTCCAGTTTTTTGTTACCTAGTTTGATATTTAATAGGAGTAGTATTTATTCTATTTTAGTTTAATATGACATCATTACTAATTAACGTTAATGTAGAATAGCCGTCCACCTAATATTTTAAAGTTAAAATAGCCGGTGAATATATAATATATATATAATTGTATATAAGTAATGCATAATTCATGTATACCGATTAGAAAAAATGAACATTGAATCTACCTTGCTATTTGTATAACAATCCTTGTTTTTATCACGTTAGCATATGTTTGGGAACATCTAAATGTTAAAGTCAAAACTTAGTAATTATTGTTACGAATAATACTCGGATCAATTCCAGCTATAGGTTGCCAAATATCATGGGCCGCTGAAATTCTTCATGGGCTTTTGGCCTAATAGGGACTTGGATAGCTTTACCGGATTGTTACACAAATAGCCAGCTAGATTCAATTGTTACTTTCTTTAGCCGGTATACATAGAATATACATTGATTATCTATATATATATATATATATATATATATATATATATA
>MU692382.1:3739-48450 GCA_026770625.1 Nicotiana glauca
CAATAAGATCACAGCTCCCTGGTAGTCTCAACTACCAGACATTCCTGAACTATACTGACCTGATTCCTGTTTAGCCCAGGATATGTAGGCAATCTCTGAAGTAGGGTGCGGTCAAAACTTTTCAAAAATGCTTCATACGGAATATGCGAATGGGCAAAAATCCCTCATTACCGCTCACTTATCTTTGCACTGAAACTCTGCGTGTTCCCGAGCAAAGAGGGGCAGCTGTGAGCACGTGATTTTTGCCCCAAGCAAATTATTCCAAAAAATATATAAAAATAAAGTGATTTCTAGGGCGGGACTAGCACGAACACTAGCGCGATCGCGCTAGTCCAGGCAGACTGTTATGCTTTTAGCACGAGCTCTAGCGCGAACTCGCTCTAACTTCGTGCTAGTTTGTGCAGCTTAGGCAGAATGTCACCCAGTTTGCGCGATCGTGCTACTGGAAACTCTTTTTTGCACTTTTTCACCTCTATTTACCCTGGTCGATGGACTTTTCACCTGCCCTTTGTCACCTGCATTGGTTAGCATACTACAAAATGTACAAATACAATACAACTATTGTTGGGTTGCTTCCCAACCAACGCCTTAGTTATTGTATTAGCACGAAAGTTACAACAATTCAATGGGTTGCCTCCCATCTACCGCCTGATTTAACGTCGCGGCACGACTCAACACGTTTTCAAGCATCTGACAGGTCCATCGAGGTCTTGTGACGTGCAATGTCACCACCCCAATAATGTTTTATCCGCTGACCATTTACCAAGAAGGTACCATTGGAGCTCATATCCCGCTACTCCACAGCTCCATGAGGCTTCACAGTTACCACAACGAAAGGACCTGACCAACGAGATTTAAGCTTTCCGGGAAAAAGCTTTAACCTCGAATTGAATAACATAACTTCTTGACCCAGCTCAAACTCTCGATGCTGGATGCATTTGTCATGCCACCTCTTAGTCTTCTCTTTATACAATTTGGCATCTTCATAGGAGTGCAATCGAAAATCATCAAGCTTGTTGAGTTGCAGCAACCTCTTCTCTCCAGCTAACTCCATATCCATGTTCAACTTTTCAATTGCTCAATAGGCTTTGTGTTCAAGTTCGACGGGCAAGTGGCATGCCTTCCCATAAACTAATTTATACGGAGACGTACCTATGGGAGTTTTGTATGCAGTTCTATATGCCCACAATGCGTCATCGAGTTTCCCAGCCTAGTCCTTTCTATTTACATTCACTATTTTCTCCAAAATCTGCTTCACCTCTCTGTTTGACACTTCCACTTGACCACTCATTTGGGATGATAGGCCGTTGAAACCTTGTGCTTGACACCATATTTTTCAAGGATATTATTAAGCAATTTGTTGCAAAAGTGCGTTCCTCCATCACTTTTCCAAAGCATGTGAAGATATGCTTCTTTACAAAACTCACCACTACATTGGCGTCATTAGAGGGGAAGAGCAATGGCCTCCACCCACTTAGACACATAATCAACTGCCACCAAGATGTACTTATGCCCGTTAGAGTATAGGAATGGTCCCATGAAGTCGATTCCCCACACATCAAATAGCTCTACTGCCAAAATATTCTCCAAAGGCATCTCATGCCTCTTGGTGATTGTTTCGTTTCTTTGGCATCTATCACACATTTTAACAAATGCATGTGCATCATTATACAATTTAGGCCAATAGAAACCTAAATGTTGAACTTTCTGGGCGGTCCTATCTCCACCGTGATGTCCTCCATATGGTGACGCGTGACATTCATGTAATATTACATTCATCTATTTTCTGGAAAACATCTTTGCATCAACTAATTTGCGCACATCCAGTATAAAAATGGATCATCCCACATATAAAACCTCACATCATGTAGGAACCTTCTTCTATTATCAGGTGTCAATTCCGGTGGTGTCACCCCACTTGCAATGAAATTCACATAATCTGCATACCACGGTGCTTCATTTGAGGTGATTGCCAATATCTGCTCATCAGGAAATGTTTCTTTGATAGACCCACATTTAGCTACATGGCTCCAATTTTCTAACCTGGAGAAGTGATCAGCCACTTGGTTCTCTGTCCCTTTTCGATCTCGGATTTCTAAGTCAAACTCTTGCAAAAGAAGGACCCAAAGAATCAGTCTCGGCTTGGCGTCTTTCTTCTCAAACAAGTACCTGATAACTGAATGATCTGTGTTGACGATGACTTTGGTCCCCACTAAATATGATCTGAACTTGTCAAACGCCCACACCACTGCAAGCAACTCTTTTTCAGTAACTGTGTAATTCATCTGGGCTGGATTCAGAGTTTTGCTCACATAGTAGATGGAGTGAAAGATTTTATTTCTCCTTTGCCCCAACACAACTCCAATAGCTATGTTACTCGCATCACACATCAACTTAAAGGGTTGCTCCCAATCTGGGGTAATGATAATTGGTGCAGTCACTAGCTTTCCCTTTAGCTCCTCAAATGCTTTCAGACAAGCATCATCGAACTTGAAGGAGACATCTTTCTCGAGCAACCTGCACCAGCGAGAGGAAATTTTTGACAAATCTTTAATGAAACGACGATAAAAACCTGCATGGCCCAAGAAACTGCGAATGCCCAAGAAACAGACGTTGGTGGAGGCAATTTTACAATTGCTTCCACCTTTGCTTTGTCCACCTGCAAACCATTTTTAGACAACTTGTGCCCTAATACTATACCTTGACATACCATGAAGTGGGACTTTTCCCAGTTTAGCACCAGGTTTATCTCTCACATCTAGCAAGTACTTTATCGAGGTTCATTAAACAGTTATCTAAAGAGCACCCAAACACAAAAAAATCATCCATGAACTCTTCTACAAATCTTTCAACCATATCAAAAAAAATAGCCATCATACACATTTGAAAAGTCGCAGGTGCATTACAGAGACCAAAGGGCATTATCTTGAACGTATACGTGCCATAGGGACACATAAATATGGTTTTCTCTTGCTCCTCTAGGTCTATAGCAATCTGATTATACCCGGAGTAACTATCTAGGAAACAGTAGCATTCCTGGACAACCAATATATCAAGCATTTGGTCCATAAAAGGGAGAGGGAAGTGGTCCTTTCGGGTGGCATTATTCAATTTTCGGTAATCTATACAAATCCCCCAGCCACTGACAGTTCTTGTGGGAATCAAATCATTATTATCATTAACAACCACAGTCATCCCCCCTTTCTTAGGTACATATTGAACGAGGCTTACCTATTTTCTATCTGAGATTGGAAATACAATACCTGCGTCGAGCCACTTAATCATTTCTTTCATGATTGGATTGAGTTGGTGTTGTTGCTCTACACTGGGCTTGTGTCCGTCCTCCATGAGGATTTTATGCATGCAAAAAGCTGGACTAATTCCTTTGATGTCAGACATTGTCCACCCAAGTGCTCGCTTGTGCTCACGTAGCACCCTCAACAGCTTCTCTTCCTGCACTTTAGACAATTCAGAAGAAACAATAACAGGTAAGGTGAGAGAGTTACCCAAATAAGCATATTGAAGGTGAGGGGGCTAGGGTTTAAGCTCCAATTTTGGCGCCTCCTCAATTGACGGTTTGGGGGTGGCCCATCTGTCCTATTCAATGGCTCAAAGGGGTGTATCCCATGCATGTAAGCACAAGATGTATCCAGGATGTGCATCATCTCCTCAACCTCCTCATCGTTTCCCATGCAATTGAACAACATAAGTGCTTTCTCTAGAGAGTCCTCTAGATATACACTCATGTCAAGAATTTTCTCATCAACCTCAACAACGGATATCATTGAGAGACCCTCATAATGGCAGGGGAGTTGGATTGCTTTGTACACATTAAAGACTGCTTCCTCGTCATCCACCCTCAAAATCATTTTTCCCTCTCTCACTTTAATAATTACATCACCAGTAGCAAAGAGAGGTCGCCCCAATATGATTGGGTCCAGTTAATCAGCCTCATAATCCAGGATAATGAAATCAGTTGGGAAGATAAATTTTCCAATTTGTAGCAACACATCCTCAATCACACCCTCGGGGTGTGCTATTGATCTATCAGACATCTGCAACATCACAGTAGTTGGCCTTGGAGCTCCCAGGCCCAATTTCTTGAACAAGGATAAGGGCATCAGATTTATACTCACCCCTAAATCACAAAGAGCACGACCCATATCAATATTACCAATGCGCACCGAAATGGTAAAACCGCCAGGATCCTTAAGCTTTTGAGGAAGCTTGTTCTGGACCCATGAGGTGCACTCCTCAGTAAGTGCCACTGTCTCAAATTCATTCAATCTTCTTTTGTGAGCCACTATATCCTTTATGTACATAGCATACTTTGGAATTTCACACAGTACATCAACAAGTGAAATATTCAATTGAACTTGGCTCAACATGGAGAGAAATTTGCTAAACATGCGATCATCATTCTTTTTCAGCAATCTCTGGGGGAAAGGTGGTGGTGGCCTTGTAGCCTCCACTGGATCTAGAATTACTTCAGTATTCTTTGATTCATGAGTTTCCTTAGGTATCAACTCCCCCTCTGTTGTGGCTTTGACTTTTCTTTTCTTTGGCACTTCCTTTAGCTCTCTCTCATTTCTGAGTGTAATTGCATTCACTTGAGGATTCTTTTCTCTATCACTAGGGAGAGCGCCTGCAGGTTTGGTGTTCTGATTTGTTGCCAACTGCCCCATCTGCCATTCAAGATTTCTAAAATCGGTTCTGAGCTACTGATTGTCAAGAAAGAACTTCTTTAGCAAATCATTTGTACTCTCTTCCATTTGTTAGGGTGGCTTCTGAGGTGGATTGAAATTCCCTTAAGGTCTATAGTGATTCTGATTCTGCTGATTTCCACCCCATGAGAATTTGGGATAATTCTTCCAATTTGGATTGTAAGAATTCCCGTATTGTGCATGCTGATTTGGTGGACCTCTGCTCTGCTGCCCCACATAGTATATGGATTTAGGATTCGTAGGGCAAATATCGCTTATATTATTGTCACCGCATAATTTGCAGCAAATAGACATTTGTTGTACATGTTGCATTGGTTGCGGTTGCTGCATTGTCATCCTAGTCATTTGATTAGCTAACTTTGCGATATCGGCTCTCAAGGCTGTCAAGTCGTCGAGCTCAAGTACTCCGGCTAATTTTTGCTTAATTGCCTTTTGTGAATCACCCTCACCTTGCCAATTATGAGCATTAGCGGTGAAGTTATTTAGCAAGGTTTGGATTTCACTATACGATTTGGCCATGCAACTACCCCCACAAGCTGAATCAAGTTTCATCTTTGAGGCATCATCTAACCCATCCATGAAAGTGTGACCCAATACCTCGTCAGTTTGGCAATAATGTGGACAGTCTCTGAGCATCTTCTTCTACCTTTGCCATGCTTGAGGAAGTGTCTCGCCATCTCGTTGTTCGAACCCAAAAATTTGACTCCTCAATCATTGTTTTCTTAGCGGGGAAAAACTTGATTAAGAATTTCCTTGCTAGATCATCCCAAGTGTGGATTGAGTTTGCAGGCTCCTTCTGCAACCACTCCTTAGCGTCCCCAAGCAGTGAAAAGGGGAAAAGTGTCAGCCTGACATAGTCCTTAGAAATATTCGGATAATTGTAAGTGTCTGTAATTTCCAAGAAATTCTGAATATGCCTCTACGGATCTTCATGAGACAGATCCACACATTGCCCTATGGACTGGATCAGCTGCACCATGTACTGTTTGAGTTGAAAGTGCCCTGTGATATCAGGCTTCACAATAGCCTGACTCATATTAGCAAGACTGGGCCTTGCGGATTCAATCACCGCACGTTCCTCATTCCCTGCCATCTCTATTGGCAGTGGTTGGACTACTATGTCCAACTCTCCTTCAATTTTGGTCTTGTGTCTACTTCCCTCCTCACTCTGTGAAGTGTTCTTTCAATTTCAGGATCAAGGGGAAGTAGATTGTTTGCGCTGCGGCTCTTCCGCATTCAGAAGAAAAGCCTGTGTTCACACAAACTAGGTAAACTAAAAGTTAAAGCTTGAACAAATAATCAATAAAAGCTTAACTCAGTCAAGTAGCTAATTTCTAAGTCCCCGGCAATGGCACCAAAAATGTGTTGTGATCAAAACACTCACGCAAGTGCACGTGATCGTCAAGTAATAAAGTAGTGAGTAGAGTATCGTTCCCACGAAGACTTGTGATTAAATTTTGACTGATTCAAACTCAATTAACTTATTGATCCAAGAGATTTCTCACAAAATATAGTTGTCTCTAATTTACTACCTAAAAATATCAATTACTAAAATAACTAGAATAATCAACCAAACAAACAGTAGTTTTGATTAATAATCAATATAGGGAGATATTCCAGGTTCACGGGTTAGGTGACAATATTGTTGCGTTCTTGGCTAAAAATAACTAATTGACTTATCTGGGTTATTGATTGACAGGGTTTATAATGCTCACAAGGATCTTTCGATTCCTTACTCGCCTATTCAAAATAACTCAATACCTATATGTGTATGGAATTAAGATTAACAAGAATGCGTTTATAATTCCTGTATTTCAGCCAAGCAAGCCTATTAAGTATATGTCTATCCTAGTTGCGAATCAGTTCCCCGATGCCCAGGTTCAAGAACTTGCTCTATTTAATTATATATGCAATCCAAAGTTCTCACTTTCAAGTTCAACTCTAGATTCGTAGATAGTATTTTACTGTTAGCTACTTAGCAAAATAATTGACAACAGAATTAAATAAACAACCCAATATGATAAAATCAACTTCGTTAAATTAAACATTGAACCATAACAATCATGTTTCACCCATGACCCTAGAATAATGGGTTTTAGCTACTCATAGTAGTGTTCATCTCAATAATGTTTAATTTCATTCAAAACGTAAAAACAAGAAGAAGAAAAGAAGAACTTGATGTTGGATTTTCCTCCTTGACTCTTGCCTCTATGTTTCATGCACTAAACTATGAAAACCTTGATATTTGACTCCTTGGGCGAGCTTGACTTTATATAGGTTAAGTGGATTTTCCTCCAAAATTTCCAATTTTGCCCCTAACAGGTCTTTTCCGGACTGGGACTAGCGCGAACGCGCTAGAGCTCACGCTAGAGTTTATGCCAGAGTTCGTGCTAGTTTCCTGACATTCTGGCTCCTGCTTCTAGACTAGCACGATCGCACTAACTTCGCGCTAGTTTGGACCATTATATCTTCGATTTTTTGTCTCGTCCTTGTGCGCACTCAACTCAGAGGGATCTTCCTTGCTCCAGTATAGCTCCAATCACAACTTTAAGGAACCATATAGGCTCACCATCCTGCAATGTGTCAAATTCACAATTATAGCCTATTTTTCATCATTTAACCATATTATGACATTGAAACATAATCAGGCGGGAGTATAAATAATTGCCAAATCACCCAGACTTAGCCTATTATCAGTCCCAAGGCAAGACTCACATAGAGGGGGCAGACCTTAAGTCTAGGAAGATAGTGAAAGAGCAGGAATATAGGTTTTACAACTGAAAAGAGTATAGGAGAGGGATAAAGGGTGATAGGAAAACAATAACCAGTAAAACACAGAGTTGGTAACTTTATGCAAGGGGTCAGGGGTTGGAGATTCATTGCAAAGAGCCTGCATAATTGAGCAAAGGCCAGCTTTGGGCATGCACAATAATAGAAGATGTTAGCCTACCTATGAGCCAACCAAAACACACAACAAATAGAGTTAACATTAAGGTTATGATCCCAGAAGGACCAAGTTTGAGTCATGGACAACAATGTTTAATGTTGCCATGGCCATACCAACCACAGTTACCAAACATATTGGGGGTGGGGATTTAAGATGCTCAAACTATGATAAAGAGACATTAATTCAGAACAAGAAAGGCAGAATGCAGCATGCTTAACAATGGAAATCAGCTAAATACAACAGGAGACAAACAAGAGGAAAGAAATAGTAAAGAAACACGTTGTTGTTGATGCTGAAAACTTAATTAAAATATACCAGTGAAAGAAGCAAAGTGCAGTAAAGAGAAGTAGCAGGACTTCGAAATATTAGCCTTGGCTTTGAGCAAGCTAAACAAGCAGTAGCAGAAGTAGTAGTAAAGCAAGAAAGAGTGTTTGAGTGTAAGTGTGAGTTCAGGGCTAAAAGTGTTTGTGTGTTTGTGTTAATGAGTGAGTATGTATATATAGTAGTTCGAAACTATGTAAAATAAGGCAAGAATCACAATTGTTGGTAATTATGGAACTCAAAGACAAATATAGCAAAAATCAATACAAGTACTCCCTTAATTTAAGGGAATCAATTCAAACGGTAAGAATAAGTAATAAATAAGGAAATAAATCAATGTGTAGACAAGGAAATAATTCGAACATATTATGCATAGAGTAAACCATTAGGGCTAGGTTCAGAAAAACTCTAACTAAGGAGATAGTTAATAAGAATCAATTACCAATGCAGCCAAGGTAAGGGAATCAATCAAATTGAGTAGAAAAGTAGGGATTAAAGGTCTAAAGGAAAGTGTTCAAATCAGACCAAGAAATAGGGAAATCAGAATTAATCAAAAAGAAAGTCATGAGTCAATGTTTTGGATATAAATAAACTGAGACATAGATGGTTAAGAGTCGACATATAACTCTAGCAAATATGAGAGTCAAACAATACTGATACAATGAGAAAGAGGCAAGTTTTGAACAGTCAAGATGAACACAAGCACATAGAATCAGTGTAAGTTTAGGCTAAGAAACTGAGTAGAAACATATCAGGGCAAGATAGTCACGAAAAATCACAGAAACTCAAAACGAGAATCGGACAGTCATGCTGATGCACAAAACCAAACAAAGAACCCCCTAAAAATTAGGGCTTTCAATAAAGACGATTTAAAGATGTAGCAAATTCATAGGATCAGTCAAGATATGCAAGAAATATAAGTTAAAACAAAAAGAATCAGTTAAACAAGGTTTTAAAAGAAGTTCCGAAAATCCTAGTTTTAGAAGAAGATGAAAAACACTTGAAACCACATGATTCTTATAAAAAACCTTAAGGACAGTGTAAAACATTCGAGAAACAAACTCAGATCGTCAAGGTATAGAATAGAAATTAGGGTTTCGGAAGAACCCATAATGAGACGAAGAAACTTGTCTAGAAACTCAAAGATCATGTCAAATATAGAATGATTCTGCTTGAAATCACACTGGAATAGCCAAGAATAGGCAGGAGATGAACCCTAGATGCAGGTCTGCATGGCCCCAGCCCTTGGAGACCTTAGAGAAGACAAACATAGCATGAGAGAAGCCATTGAAGGCTTAAGAGACGATGAGAGGTCACCGGAGATGGGAGGTCAGCCTTTAAAAATTAGGATTAGGTTGAGAGTGTTTTCGGAGAAGAGAGGATTTTAGGGCGGCGGCATATAGAAAATGATTAGGGTTAGGTATAGTTTAGAATTAATTAAGGCAAGGATTAATGTGAGCCGTTGATCCAAGCGATCAACGTCTTGGATTAAATGGGAATCTGGGCGGGTTGTTTAAAAAGGGTCATGGATCGGTTTTAATGGGAATTGGGTCAGGGAAAATTGGGTTTAAATTGGGGGTTCAATTCAGGCTGTAACTAAAATGCAATTGGGGCTAGATTTTAAACAGCCATTTTTTCCTTATTTATTTTATAAAAATAGCAAATTAATTTCTGAAATACAAATTAAAAGCAAGAAAATGATTTATAATATATAATAATCAATTTAAAATACTGGGCTTAATTTATTTATAAATATAAACGCAGTTAAATCTTAGAAGAGGCTAATATTGTAATTATATACAATTTAACTTTAAAAATACTAAATAAATTTGTAAAAATATTCAAAAATTATCTTAGCTACATTTTGGCATAAATATGAGAATCTGATAAATGAATCATCAAAAGTAATAATTTTGGAAATTATTATTGAATTTTTATGGAGAAAATAGTGCAATAGATTGATTAAAAAAATCTTTCAAAAATTAAGAAAAATAATAAAACATTCGGACATACTTATATATGCATGCATATGCTATTTTGAAAGTATTTTTGTATATTAAAAATATATAGGGAAAAATTGGGTATCAACACCTTTTTGCTTAGATTTTTAAATTTTGTATATATAGTTTTCTGTATTTCATCATCTGATTTGCCACTTCATCCATGAAATTTCTTTTTTGTCTTGCATTAAATGTTACTAATCACGCTTAAAATATGGAAGACGATCTTTGCGTGTGATTCTTGGAGAGAAATAACCTTTTTCGGTTTCGATTTTTAAATTTTATATGTGTTTGGCTAGTTTTAGTAAGTCTATAATAGCTAGAGGTCGGTAATTTGAGATTTATTTGGAATATTTCTATAAGATTCCCGATTTAGGTCTTACCATTAAATGAAGGTCGGGTTTTATCGCTGCATAAAGGCAAGAGCAAATATCATTTGTAGCCCATCGCGCAAAATAAATTTCATCCAGTAGCCCACAAATTAATACATACAAATCATAGCCTAAAAATAAAACAAGTGCTAGCCGAAAACTTTATTAATTCCCTCGCCGGAAATCCTCAAAGCAGCACTTACCCAACTCGTTACATTCCCCATTTTCTTTTGACAGAAGAAGACGCTGGATTTCCATTCACAAGATCTACCCCTTTAGCATCAAACAACCTAAAATACATAGGATACTTCAAAACAACAGAAAACTCAAAATCATCAGGTAAATCAAATTCTTTCCTTGCAATCCTAACATGTTCTAGCCTTAATCTCCCCGTATTAGAAAGCATTAAAAGCTTTCTTAAACGGATTACAGATTCAGGTAATTGAGCTAAAAGGGCTAATTTTCTTGCTCAATTTGAAGCAATGCTTTACGGGTGAGCCTGCAATAAAGAATTCTTTGTACCGGGTGTTCGAAAACCTCAAACACATGTGGGAATTTGAGAATAAACTTGCCTGCTTCGTATTGTTTGAACCCAAAACGGCGAGTGAGCATGTCAAGGCGAGAAATGGGGCAAAAATCAGAAATCATTACATTCCCCATTTTCTCTTCAAAATCAGGCCCATTCAAATTCTTCATCCAAAGATTTCTGAAGTTCATCCACAGAATCTTCCATGTTTTTCACATAGTCCGTTAAGGCATGTGTTTCAGCTGGACACAAGTCTTGCTCTTTGGACATTTTTGAAATTTTATTTGTTGTTGATTTATCCCCTTTTAGGCTCACTGTAAGTGCTACATTAGTCAATTCTTTAGGGTTTGTTTGGATGGAGTTTGAGTAAGGTGAAAGTATTTCAATGCACAATTTGGTGTACAATGTCATACTACAAGAGTTCGTAATGAACTAAGAAGTATTGGTTTCTGATGATTTTTTGGCGAGGTCTCTTGTTGCTGAGCATATTAAAGTGGATGTTATAAAAATTAAGTAGAAAAAGGAAATGCGAATAGATGAAAGGCTATGGAAATTAGGATAATGTAGCAATGAAAGAGCAGAGGAATTTCTCTGATTTTTAGGCGAGTTCTCTTCTCTGATTTTCTCTTATAGTTTCTGTGAATATGTAGATAATATTTTGAAGATCTTTGGCTAAAAGTTTACAACTCCGGCGATCTTGTTACCATTTTCGCGCTGGTGGTTGGTTTCTCAATGAGAGGAAGTACAAAGTAGATGATTATGCATAAAGTTGAAATATCTATAAAACCTATTGTTATTATACAAAAATTATACAAAATAGACTGTTACTATACAATTTATATACAAATAGACTTTCACTATACAATTTATATACAAATAGAGTGTCACTATACAAAATATATACAAAAATAGAATGTCATTATACAAAAAATATACTAAATAGACTATCATTATACAAAATAGACTATCACTATACAAAAATATACTAAAATAGACTGTCACTATACAAATAGACTGTTACTATTAAAAAATATATAAAATAGACTGTCACTATACAAAATAGACTATTACTATAGAAAAACATACAAAATAGAGTGTCACTATACAAAATAGACTGTTACTATACAAAAGATATACAAAATAGACTGTTACTATACAAAAATATACAAAATAAATTGTTACTATACAAAAAATATACAAAATAGACTGTTACCATACAAAAAATATACAAAATAGAGTGTCACTATATAAAATAGACTGTTACTATACAAAAAATATTCAAAATAGAGTGTCACTATATAAAATAGACTGTTACTATACAAAAAATACGTTTGGGGTACACAAATATATACACAAGTACACTCAAGATAGGCTCAATATACACCAAGGATACACTGTCAAACTCGGGAAACAATATTTATGCATTGCAAAAAAAAAAGTTGCTCTATTGCGCAAAGCAAGGGTCGAACCTATGACTTTCAGCTTACGAAACAAGCGCTCAAATCACTGGGCTACAGGCACTTATGTTGTCATACTCATCCTTTCGGCTAGTATATGTAATATATTTGGGCCGATGGGCTATTTTTTGTAAGTAGGATAAAATATGGGCTATTAAAATTTTGAGGGGCTATAGAGGGTAGTTTTCTCTAAAGGGGCAATTAACTGAAAAAGAAAAAGAGAAAACTAACTCAATTTGATCTTTGAGAGCACAAATGCCATATGTATAATCCAATTCATAAAATATTATTAATATTAGCACATTAGTCATATAATGCTATTAATATTAGCCCTTAACCATTTTTTAATTACCAACAAGAGTTGAGCACAAATTTCTTCTCTTTCCTTTCTCCGTCTCTTCCCTCCACCTTCGATACACCATAAACATAAACAAAAACATCTACTCATCTGTCACGATTAATTACTTCCACACAGAGGCAGACCTAGGATTTGAGCATAGCGGGGGCACCATGTTTAGTATATCAAGCTCCAGATGGCGATAATGTTTGATGTTCAAGACAATAATTAAAACTTAATGATTATGGTAACTATAATCAAAATACAAACTTCAATATTATCGAATATCATTAATTTGGTACTATCATAACATAAAGTACATCGTCCACTCATATCAGGGTCGGAATTATGTGATTTCATATCAAACTCATCTATAAAATGAGAGGCGTTGTCTCTTAAAACTATAACTCGAGTGAAAAGCATTAAACTTCGCCAACAATACGTTATCTAAATTCATAAGAACTAGAATGTCCTAAAAATAACGATTCCAAGTAAAATAATATTTTCTTCAATCACCTAAGGATTTTTCTTCTCAATCACAGAAGGATCCTTCCTTCTCAATCAAAGAATGATATTTCTTCTATTTTTACTTTTTAGGTAGATTGTTTTCGATAATCGCCGGCTCCAATTGACTATTCATATGTAAGCAATATGACTAAATTAATATTAAATCAATAAAAATCTTGTCTCCTTAACTAATATAGTATGTTACATACTTGAAATATAATTTAACACTTTCTCCTCAAAGTGATGCAAGAGTCAATTGCTAATCTCGGTATAATTTACATAAATTGAAAACAAATATTTGTAATATATTTCTAGCATAATATTTTCAATATGAAAAAACTGACTCAAATAAAATCAAAGAAGAAGAGACTCAAATACAGTCATCGTTGTCGTCACCAAATAGGACTATTGAATTTAGAAGAGATGTAGAGAACTGAAAAAGAATTAACTAAATTGAAGGGAATCAGAAGAGTTTGATACTTTATTTGTGGAGGGTAGGGGGCTAATGAATATTTGAACTTTTGAATGGGCCGAGAATTTGAAAAAAAAGGTTAATTAAGTTATAAGTTTTCTATTATGTAAAAGTATCAAATTATAATTAAATTCAGAAAAGTTATAAAAATATAACTAGTGGACGACTAAGTAATTATACAATCATTGAATTCAAGAAAAAGTAAAAGTACATAGAATTATAAAAGTTGTAGGAGAGAGGATTCGAACTTGGACATCAATGAATTGAAGGAACATTAAATGCTTTCTTAAACCAACGAACTTGGACATCAATGAATTGAAGGAACATTAAATGCTTTCTTAAACCAACTCCTCTACCCAGCTTTTGTATTTAGGGTACACACATAAAATATTTAAGGGGTCCTTGTTGTATATACATATAGATATAAAATATATATAGTGTATTTTTGCCGAGGTTAACAGTTTTCGGTGACCCCTCAGCTCCCCATGTAGGTCCGCCCCTGATTCCACTCATGCTCATCTCGATAAGAAGACTAGACTTTCTCGGCCAGTTTCCCCTGTATTGATCCATTGTGTTAGCCGGCGAAAGTGGACGTTGTTAGGATCTCATATAGGCCTTTATGGCCCTTGATTTCATGCTTCTTCCATTTTGTGATCCCATCAAAATCTTTTTCTCCATTATAAGCTTTCTTTAAGTACTGTCTTGTGCTTCTTATCAACAGCTTCACCGTAAGAGTTATTAAATTTAGGAGCAAAGTGGCGAGTAAAATAGTTGACATGGATATAATGACCAAACAACTGTTTTATTTAGAGCAAGAAAACTCTGACCGGGAAAACAATGTCCAAGGTGTGGCCTATTATTTTCTTTATCTTAGTTAGGCTTCAAGTGCCATGACTGCAACATTTGGATGGGATTTTGAGGAAATTATTAACCTTCTATAAAACATATTGAAGAAATATGGAGCTTAGGTTAAATTTTTTAAAATCTCTTAATTGTAATTTGTTTCAATTGGGTGTTATTGGATTATATTGAAAACAACTGAAAGAGCCTGAATTTTAATTTTGGGATGATTTGGAGATTTGAAGTACTTTGAATTTAAAGTAGAAAATGAACACCGAAGAAGACGAGGTGTGTATTTCCCGTGTATCCCGCGTATTATTTGTATCACATGAATGTATCTCTTGTATATCTCATGTATATCCATGTATATTTGTTTGCGAGAAACATATGAGATGTATGTTAGATACATGTGTAGCACAGAAAATTTTTAAGTTCGGTTTTAACTATAAATTTTAAATGCAAACTAGTTTATATCACCTCCAATCTTTCTCAAATTTTATATATTGCATCATCTATGTGGTTTTAATAAATTCCAACTATACTCACTAAACAAAAAAATTTCCTCCGCATTTTTTATATATGTATTATCGGTGTCACGATCCGAAATCCTAACGAAAGGATCGTGATGACGCCTAAAATACTTGCTAAGCAAGCTAACACTTAGGAGTAATAAAGTAATCAAACTAAATATTTAGCAGTGTGATATCATAAATAAAGAATAAAAGCTTTGACATGTCATAATTAGTTTAAAATCAGTACGATTGTCTAAATAATTTCTTGGTGTCACCGAGTATATGAGCTTTAAAAAGTGCTAAATACAAAGTCGGAAATGAATACAGTACTATCTGTTACAAATAAACTATAGTAAAGATAATGAAAATGAATCCAAAGCATGTGAACGGATATACAACAATACTTCAAATCTCCCAAGTATCAAAGCTAAGAACCTCTCCCGACGCCGTTGGTACCAGCTCCTGAAGCTACACAAGGAATGTAGAAATATAGTATGAGTACGATCAATCTAATGTACTCTGTAAGTATTGAGCCTAATCTTGACGAGTTAGTGATGTGGCTATGGGAAGAAACTTACTTCATAAACATGTGCAGTTAATACACCAGAAAAATAGCAAGAAAAGTAACAAGAATACATACGAGAATTAGTAAAATGATCAACTAAAAGAAATAATGATCATGCCTCTAAAATAAAACAATCAAACGTTTCTCAATAACCCAAATCAAGAAAAAAAATGATATATGTGTGCCATGACCCGGAATCTCAACCTTGAGGTCGTGATGTCGCAAGACATTCACTTGCTAGGCAAGTCGATGTGAGATAACTAAATAGCCAATTTTAACAGTTAAAAACACAATTGTAATATATAAGAGAAATCGAAACCCAGTCTAAAATAGTACTAAAATAAATCACGTGAGAATATCTGCTCCCAGAAATTTGGAGTTACGAGTACACGAGCAACTAGAAGTCTACAAGCAATGTCTAAAATAAATACAAATGATTCGAAAGAAATGAATAATAAAAGTGGGGAAAGGAAGGCGACTTCAAGTTCTGCGGACGCTAGTAGATCTAAATCAAGTCTCCGCATGCAATGATCCGAGCTTATGCACATCATGCACTGCTGAGACAAATACCAATATCTGCACAAGAAGTGCAGAAGTTTAGTATGAGTAGAACCGAGTTATTGTACTCCGTAAGTATCGACCATATCCTCGAAAAGGTAGTGACGAGGCTATGAAAAGACACCTACGTAAATAAACATGTAAATTTATATATAAAGCAGCAATATTATAGAAGAATGATAATGTACAAACTGGGAGGGGACATGCGAAAATGGGAAAATATAACAATTACGACAGGTATGAAATCACGAAATAGCCAAGTAAATCATCAATTGATAAAATCAGATAAACCAATAATGTGAAAATGGAACAACATTACCCTTCGCGCTTTTACTCTCGTCCTTCCCATGTAATAATGACATAAATAAAATGAAATGGCATGACATCAATCTTCGTGCTTTTACTCTTTTCCTCACCATGTAATAATGAATAAATGAGATGAATGGCATCACATCACTCTTCGTGCTCTTATTCTCGTCCTCACCATATAATAATAATAATAATAATAATAATAATATTATTATTAATAATAATAATAATAATAATAATAATAATAATAATAATAATAATAATAATAATAATAATAATAATAATGTTGGCCTAAGTTCAGGTGAAGTTTTGAAGAATGACAAATGAACTCAATCGTGGACCAGGTCCATCATGTGAGGCACAGTATTTATCAACCTAGACATGTGAGATACACGTGAAGGAGATAACTCTCAATGATCAAGCAGCAATATCTCTTGAACTAATTGAAAAGATTGCATATTGGATGAGGAGAGAAAGTCTCATAATGGAAGAGGTCACAATCCGGATAAAAGAGAGGGCTGGAGTTTGTAATGTTCAAGGACTCAACTTCGATGGAAGATCAACAATTGAGTCTCAATTAAACTCAAATTAATGACTCATTAAATAACAGGGATTGTTCTCTTTTACAGGCATTGCACAAACGTAGAAGTTAAACTAAATTGAGATCAAAAGAGCGAGGAAATTTTGCAAGTAATTTATGTGAGATTCAAATATGCATTCCTGAAGCTACTTGAACAAGATAAAAGAACCAGTTCCTTTGTGTCTTTCTTTTATTCTAGTTCAATTGTAGTAGGTGTTTTAAAGTTGTACCTTTCCAACTTTCATACAAGCAATTGTATTAGGTACTTTGAGTATTCAAATTAGAGTTAACTTGAAGGTATCGCAATAGTTGAGGCTGTGTGCCACACCATGATCAGAGTTTAATCCTTAGGTTTACAAAAGTTTTGTAAATGCTGTTTTGGTTTAGTGATTTTAGTGGAAGTTTGGGAAAATTCTACTGAGTAGTAGGTCGTGGTTTTTTCACCTTTTGAGCCAGGTATTTTTCACGTAAAAATATCTTTGTTCTTTATTTTTATGCACTCTTAATTCCGCAAACAGTAGTAGTAAGTACACCTAGAAGAACCAGGTTCTTCTAGAGCGAACATTGGGAACCACACAAATCACCCCCTCTTGTGTGGTATTGAAGTTTAGAACATCAATTGGAGCAGGTTATCCTTGAACAGGCTAACACCTTAGGAGAAGATCAACATGAGTGCACCACCTGGGAACTAGGAAGGGCAATCCACTGATAGGCCTCAACTTTTCAATGGTCAGTACTATTCTTGGTGGAAGAACAGGATAAGAGATCACATCATAGGAGAAGACTATAAATTTTGGGACATAGTCACTGATGGTCCCCTAGCAACCATAAAGAAGAATGCTGAAGGAGTTGATGTGCCAAAGATAAGGGCTGACTGTATTGTTGAAGACCTGAGGAAGTGGGAGATAAATGCTAAGGCCAAGAAATAGCTTGTGTCTGGACTAGGTTCAGATGAGTACAGTAGGATCCAAAGCTGTACAACTGCTAAGGAGATATGGGTCACTTTGCAAGTGGCCCATGAAGGAACACCTCAGGTGAAAAGATCAAGAGGAACACTGTTGTATTCTCAATATGAGAATTTTACTATGAAGGAAGGAGAAACTATCCAAGAGATGTATACTAGTTTCACTACACTGACAAGTGAACTTAAGTCTCTTAGAAGGGTTATTCTTCAAGAAGACATGGTTGAGAAAATTCTGACAAGGGTTCTGCCAGTCACATGGGAAAGCAAAATCACTGCCATTCAGGAATCCAAGAATATTGCTACTCTTAGACTGGATAAACTGATAGAAAATCTTACTGCTTATGAAATGAGAAGGCAAACCATGAAGATGGATACACCCAAGAAGGAGAGAAGCTTAGCCTTCAGAATTGTTGAAGGTTCAGATCTGGAAGATGTTGAGGTGGCTATGATTACTAGAGATTTCAAAAAGTACCTGATGAGAGGAAAGGGTTCTTCAAGAGTTACAACCTTCAACAAGACAAGAGTTCCTGAGAAACAGACCAACGAGGGTTGTTAAAAGTATGGTAAGACTGATCACATGATCAAGAACTGTCCTTAATGGGAAATTGAGTGAAAGAAAGAAAGAGCTGAACGAAGGAACAGGAAGAAGGAATAGGTTCAACCAAAAAGAAACAAAGGTTTAACCAAGGCTATAGTTGCTTCTTGGGGAGAAACCACAGATGAAGACTCAGAGGATGAAGCTGAAGAAGAATAAGAACTGATGGCCATAGGAGAATCAGATGATGAACAAGAGGTAAGTATTCTTCATCTCAAAGACAAGATTAAATTTTTGTGTAAAAACAAATTGGCTGAGCTATTAATAGACTTAATTGATGAGTCTGAGATAATGAACAATGAGAAGGAAGTTATGTCTAAGGAATGTGTGATCCTAAAAGCAAAATGCAAAAGTCTAGAGTCTAGGGCAAATGAGAGTGATAACACAAATGCTGAATTGAAGAACCAGGTTATTGAACTTGATAACCGTGTCCTAGAACTGAGGCCTGGATACTTAAAATTGAAACTAGGAACTGGAAAAAAGAAATATGATCACACATATCTCACTCTATAGGAAAACCTAGGAAAGATGAAGGATGAACAGTATAACAAGGATGAAGTAATTAAAATCCTAAAAGAAGATCTAGGAAAAGTGAAACATGAATTAGACAAAACTTGCAAATGGAACAAGGCCTCTGATGCACTCTCCTGGTTGCAAGAGCATCACAGTAGCAACAAGAGAGGACTCGACTATGGGACTCAAGCACCAAAATGGGACCCTAAAAGTAAGTACCTCACACTTCCTGAAAATAAAATATGCACACACTATGGCAAGACTGGCCATTACAAAAATGAATGTAATGCAAAAGTAAAGGCCAATCAAAAGAACAAAGCCTTTGTTCAAGAGAAAAGTAAGCTGCCTGGATGGGAAAGAAGGAATTTAATTCACCCTTTTGTTTATAGAAAGGGACCCAAACTAGTTTGGGTTCCTAATACTAACCCCTGATTTCCTTTTGCAGGTCCAAGTGAAAGGGAGGAGCCAAATATGGTATATGGATATTGGCTTCTCAAAACACATGACTGGGGACAAGGACCAATTCCTTTCACTTGAGGACTTAAATGGAGGTAATGTCTCATTTGGTAATAGAAAGAAAGATGAGATCATTGGGGTTGAAAAATTAGGCAAAACAAATTCTCATTCCATAGAGAATGTTTACATGATATATGGCTTGAAATATAGCTTAATAAGTGTGTCACAATTGTGTGACAGTGGTAACTTTGTGGCTTTTACCTCCACCAAATGCTTTGTGATTAACCTTACCACTGACAAGATTGTTTTGCAGGGAAAAAGAGTTAACAATATTTACATTGTAGATTTGTCCACTCTTTAAGAAAATGAACTTACTTATTTAAGTGTGTTGGTTAATGATCCACTCTTGTGGCACGAAAGGATTGGTCATGCAATTGTAAATCAGCATAACAAACTAGTCTCTAAGGACTTGGTGATAGGGTTACCTAATATCAAGTTCAAGGATGACAAAGTTTGTGAGGCATGTGCAAGGGGGAAGCAGGTAAGATCGTCCTTCAAAAGCAAGAAAATGGTAAGAACAACCAAGTCGTTGGAACTGGTCCATATGGATCTATGTGGTCCAGTGTGAAGCATGAGCAGAGGTGGAAAGAGATATGTAATGGTGCTAGTTAATGATTATTCTAGATTTACGTGGGTTATATTTCTAACCTGCAAAGATGAAGCATTTGACATGTTTTCTACATTTGTTAGAAAAACGCAGAAACAATTAGGAAATCAACTTGCCTCCAATAGGTTTGATCATGGAACTGAATTTGAAAATTCCAAGTTTGCTGAATTTTGTGATGAAAATGGTATAGATCATATCTCTACCCTAGGACCCCTCAACAAAATGTAGTAGTTGAAAGAAAGAATAGAACTCTTGAGGATATGACTAGAACCATGCTACTTTCTAGTAAATTACCTCATAGCTTCTGGGCAGAGGCTGTAAACACTGCATGTTACATAATCAATAGATGCATGACCATTACCTCTGGTAGAGAAGACTCCCTATGAGCTACTTAAAGGGAGAAAACCAAACATATCCCATCTTAGGGAATTTGGTTGAAAGTGCTATGTGCACAGTAATGGAAAAGACTACCTAGGTAAGTTTGATCCCAGAAGTGATGAGGGGGTATTCTTGGAATATTCTTCACATAGCAAAGCATATAAAGTGTTTAATAAAGAACTTTATGTGTAGAAGAAAGTGTGCATGTAGTATTTGATGAAACTAACATCCTTTCTGAGAGACAGGAACATGAAGATGAAGCCATTGGATTGATAAAGGACTTGATTGAAGCATCAGCTCAGGTCAAAGTGGCACAAACAGAAGGAACAAGTGACGCAACCTGAGAGGGGGAACTACTTAAAGTGGAATTGAAATAAATTCCTTAAAGTAACCTGTTCATGATCCTATTCCTCAGCAAATAGCAGAAACCTATACTAGAAGCCAGTTGGTTGTAAAACCTCACAAGTATCAAAGTTCTCATCCCATTGAGAACATTCTCACTGATCCAACATCTGGAGTTAAAATCAGAGCACAATTAAAGAATTTGTGTGCTTTTGATGCCTTTCTATCTATCATTGAACCTAAAAATGTTTTTGAAGCTTTGCAGGATGTAGATTGGGTGAATGCAATGCAGGATGAACTTAATCAATTTGAAAGAAGTCAAGTTTGGTATCTAGAACCAAGACCCAAGGACAGTTCATTCATTGGTACAAAATGGGTCTTCAGGAACAAACTTGATGAAGATGGAACAATTACAAGAAAAAAGGCAAGATTAGTAGTCAGAGGGTACACCAGGAGGAGGGCATAGACTAAGATGAGACTTTTCCCCAGTTGCAAGACTAGAGGCAATCATACTTCTCATAGCCTTTGCAGCATATATGGAATTTACTCTTCATCAGATGGATGTCAAAAGTGCCTTCCTAAATGGCTACCTAAAAAAAGAAGTATTTGTAAAACAACCTCCAGGGTTTGAGAGAAAGGAATGTCCTGAGCATGTGTATAAGCTAGACAAGGCTCTCTATGGACTCAAGTAGGCCCCAAGATCATAGTATGAACGACTGTCAAAATTCCTGCTGGAGCATGGTTACAAGAGAGGTAAAATTGATAGTACCTTATTCTTAAGGGAAAAAGGTAAGGATCTCCTTCTTGTGCAAATTTATGTTGATGACATAATCTTTGGGGCCACCACTGATAAGCTAAGTAAGGATTTTGCAAAATTAATGGGGAGTGAGTTTGAAATGAGCATGATGGGTGAGCTTAATTTCTTCCTAGGCTTACAAATCAAACAAAGTCCAAATGGAACCATGATCCATCAGCAGAAGTATACAAAAGAGCTAATCAAAAAGTTTAAAATGGAGGAATCTAAAGAAATAGACACATCCATTGCAACTGCCACTAAATTAAAAGTTGATGAACCTGGTTCATCAGTTGATAAAAAGTTGTACAGGGGTATGATTGGTTCGCTCTTGTATCTCACTGCTAGTAGGCCTAACATTGTTTTCAGTGTAGGGCTTTGTGCTCGTTTTCAGGCAAATCCAAAAGAGTCTCACTTGACTGCTGTCAAGAGGATACTGAGATATCTGAAAGGAACCACAAACCTGTGCCTTTGGTATCCTAAAGGTAGTAATTTTGATCTAGTAGGATATGCTGATGTTGATTATTCAGGTTTCCTAGTGGATAGGAAGAGCTCCTCAAGAATGGCACACTTCCTTAGTTCATGTCTTAGGTCATGGGATACCAAAAAGCAAAATTATGTGGCCCTATCTACTGCTGAAGCTGAGTATGTTGCTGCTGCTTCTTGTTGTGCTCAATTACTATGGATCAAACAACAGTTGATAGATTTTGGAATTGAAGTGGGATGTATTCCAATATTCATTGATAACACTAGTTCTATAAGTATGACAAAGAACCCTGTTCATCATAAGAGGACTAGGCACATAGATGTTTGACACCACTTCCTAAGAGATAACTATGAGAAAGTATTGATTTCAATAGAATTCTGTGCTACTGATAAAAAAATAACTGACATTTTCACTAAAGCACTAAGTAGAGAAAACTTTGAGAGGAACAGGTTGGAATTGAGGATGGTTAAGATCACCTAATAGTTCCAGTTCAGAATGCACAATGGAAAAAAATGAAAAAAATATATTTTGGTTAGGAGTTCTAACTATTGTGTAAATATCTAGATCAATTCTTACTCAGTTTCATACTTTAATTAGTATACTCATGTGACATGTGTATATATATGATTCACTGATCTCTTACAAAGTTTCTTCTATTTTGGCAATTGAGGCATGTTCAAGAGAGTTCTATATGAAGAACCCGGTTCATCAGTATGTGTGTATATGAAAAGCTCAGATATGTTTTCTATACTCTGCACAATTAGAAAGATTATTTTTCCAATCATGAGCAGAAGTCCTACATTTATCAAATTCCCAAAAATTCTACCTGTTGAGCTTTGAACCAGTTTTGTTCCCCTAAAACTCTAAAAATTGAGATTTTTGCCACAAATCTAGCGAAGCCTAATAATCACTAGAGACCGGAATTATAACTTGATTAGACTTCTAATTGACGAAAAAGTTGTCGTTACTGCATTCAATTCTAATCATCTTTAAATGCCCACCACACCTTTCTTCATTAGTCCATAACCGTCAAAAACTTTGCTCCAGTTCAGATCACCCTTCTTCTCTCCAAAATTCCCAAATCCTTCAAGAAATAATCCACCATGTATAACCCCCAAGATAATTCTGGAACTCCCCCACCAGTTTCTCCCTCAAACACATCCCCATATACTCCTCCTATTGAAAACCCAAAACCTAGGTTTCGTAGGCAAAAAATTCTAGCTAGAAAAATAGTAGCTTATGGAGCTTTAAGGAAAACTCTAAGTGAAAAATTGAAGGCTAGTCAGATGAAGGAAAGTCAGGCTCAAAAATCTGACTCAAGCTCTAAGTCTGATGATTTTATTTCTGCCAGTGAAGGTGAAGAACATGGGTCTTCCGACATTGAAAATATTCAAGAAACCCCTGGTGAGGTAAATACGTGTTTGGAGTTGTGACCACTCAAGCGGGTGAAGTCTGAGTAACAGCAGTGTGTCACATCTTTGTGCTAAACCTTGCTATTGAAGCCCCATTTTTCAAGTATTATGGCACCATTGCGAAAGTGCCGCTCCACACGTCCATCATCAAGCAGCCAAGCCGACGCACCCAGGACACAGGGGGCAGCACATGCATCCGCTTTTGACATTAGCAAATTTGTCTCAGCTGCGGTACAAGGCCGCTTGGCGGAGAAGGCCAATAAATAGCCGATTCCGGAAAGGATGATTGATATGAATTCACTCCAACATAAATTCCCTCACATGTACACGGAGATGTTAAGGTTGGGGCTGCAGACCTTCGTAAATGAGCTAGGGGAGGCCAATGCAATGGTTGTGCGGGAGTTTTATGCTAATATGCTCTACATGACAATAGTGTGGTCATAGTGCGTCGCAACGCGGTAAATACATCTGTCGAGGCGATACGGATGGCATACAATTTGCCCCCTCCCGTGCCTGAGCATGATGACTTCTATGAGTATGGACGAAACCCAACTAATGCGAAGTGGGAGAGATTCTTCGATGCAATTTGCATACCCAGAAAAGAGGTGGAATGGATGCAATACGGGGAGAAGTTTGACTCCTCAGTTTTATCCCCTGAGGTGAAGAGCTGGTTGTATGTGGTTAACAGCCGTCTCATTCCGTCCAAAAAAACCACGGAGGTAAATTCACCCCGAGCCGCCTTGATTTGGTATTTCATGAATGGTCTTGACTTTGATATAGACAAGGTGATCCACGACGAAATATTTGTCCGGTGCCCCCTCTGCAGGTATTAGTTCTTTTTCCCCTTTCTAGTGACTCAGCTTTGCAGGCAAGCTTGGGTGCCTGAGAATCTCCGAGTGGATGGGCTAGTACGAAATGGTCACAAGGTCTGACCTGACAAAGGCACCACGGCGATAAAGCCAGCAAAATTAGGTGGAGCGGATGAGAGTGGCTCCAATGACTAGGAGGAAGGGAAGGCTGAACAGATGAACGTGGAGGGCGAAACGCAGGCCCAAGCGCCCAGCGCACCAGCTGCAGCACCATCAAGAGCAGCATCATCTTCAGGAACCGCCAGAGTGTCCCGTTTCACCGCATTGGAGTAGGAGGTAACTGGTTTACGCTCCTCAGTGACTAAATTGGGTACTCGTATAGACACAATGGCTACCTAGCAGACGAAGTCCTCAAAGAAATTTATGGGATGACTGAGAGCTTTAGGGAGGGCATGCCATGTGAATCCCGATATTGTCTCCGACCAGGAGTGAGACTTCAGGGAAGTTCCTTTACCTCACTAGTACTTCAATTTTTAAGCCATGGGGACATGTCTTCACTTTAAGTGTGGGGTGGGGGATACTTTAGTGTATATGTGTAGTTGTATGCTTGTCTTCATTAGTTAGTTTATTAGTTTAAACTAGGCAAGTGGCTTGTCCCAATGATGGATCTCTTTCGGCATGTTCTTGAGGGACTAAGTCGATCAACGAAAAAAGAAAAAAAAATTGAAAAATATGAAGACTCTTCCTGATGATGGATCCTTTGGACAAATTTTCTTGAGGGAAGTTTGTCTAGAAAAATACCAAAATTTTGTTTTTTTTTATTTTTAAGTAGTGTAGTACCTCCCCCTTGGTTTTTCTTTAGGCCAATGTTCTTTTCCAAGGGTTTGAACTTTTTTTTTTCTGCAATCCGCTAGGCAAGCGCCTAGGGCTGATTTTTTTATATATAACAATTAAAAATGAAACATAGTGTCAGGTGATCTAACAAACTGAAAGAAATGAACTATGATGATTACAAAGAACATATTACCAATATTGAGCAATGAACTCATTATTGATATTACATACATTCTAATATAACCATTTACACAGTGATAATGTAGTTTGTTGCTTCGACTGTCAAATTATTGCCGCTTTTCTTTGAGGATTTTAGCCAATTGACTTCTTTTTTGCTCGCTGCTATTGAAATAGATGTCCAAGGTGATAAAAAATGTCTGCTAAATGCATCCAGACTCGTAGCATTCTCCAGCCTTTGTTTTTTGTATCAAATTGTATTTTATTTTCGTGCTTGTCTTCCTTGTTCCTAGCTGAGTTCCTTGCTATCATTGATCCCTTACAAGTTGATATTGACCTCTATATTCTGATAATGTTCCATAAGACTATACAACTTCCCCAAATTATTTCCCAACACTTTTTTCTAAGTATTGCCTCCGTGATTCCTGTTGCGACCATTGTATAAGACAGCTCGCAACTGATGGAACCCTGCATCAATGTGATTTTTATCCAACTGGCCGTCATTGTGCTCTTAAATTTGATCCTACAGTACTGCATGAGATTCCTAATCGCAGTTCTCATTGTTGTATATGCCTCTTTTCCTTCTTCAAGGGAATAAGCACGTAGTGCTAATACCACCGTATGAAGTTGTAATTGGAGGCAATGTAATAGTACTGTAATTTTTCTTTGATCCTTTTTGTGCATGTGTTGTTGTAGTCCAGCATCACTTGGAATCCATCCCTGTTCTATTTGTTTCAGTTTTTGGGACATATTTTGGATGTCACTTTTTAATATTGCCTTAGCGTGCAGTTCCATAGTGTGACATATTGTGCAATATTTGGTTGCCAATCTTTCTTGTCGCTTATTAACATGTCCAAACAACTATGCGTGTTTAGCTTTAATCTTTCCAGTTGTAAAAGATGTCGTCTAAGCCTCCAAACCCTTTTGTTACTCCAAATTGTTATAAAAGTAACTGGCATGCTATTTTTTTGCTTCCAACTGTCCAGGTCTCCAGATGTTATGTGTGTGATTGTGCCTCCTATTGTTGCTTCATCAATGGAATGAGCATCAATAGTTAATACCACCCTTAAAAGTTGCAGCAACTAGGAGTACATCAATATATGAGTTCCACCTGCAAAAAAGAAAAATTTGTCAGAGAAAACGTCCATTATATCCTCCTCCCAATGGATGTGCACAATGAAGTTTGCATCCATCTGAGGCACGCGTGCATGAGGACCAAAGCAACAGGCATGGATTAAAAAAGAATAAAGTTGCGATCTTCTTTTTTGTGTTTCCACCTTCTCCTCAAAATCACATGTTCTCCAGCATGTTGTTGCTAAGGCCAATGTCTTGCACCATTCTTGTTGTACTAGATTATTTGATTCCTTTTGTATTATAGCTGAGTCTGTCAGAAATTATTGCATTATCAAAAGCCTAAACCAATAGTGCCATTTTCGCTCATGAAAGCTGTACGTAGGATCCATTTCTGCAACTTCCATGCTGTTGCATGAGATGAACATCTGTGTATCTAGCCTGGCCTCTAAATGTCTATCTATTCCTGAGTTCCTTTGAATGGCATGAGCACCCATCTGAGCATATAGTTGTGTAAAAGATGCCTGACCACAACCTGCATTAGGTCGTTTGGAAACTATATATTCCCATGCGTTGCCCCCTTTTTTACAAGTAAAGAACCCAACACCCAAAGTAAAGCACATGCCTACAATGAAAAGCATGTGATGTCCACCGTTATGCTTTCCATGCTTCGTTTGCTTTCTACAACTTTTCATTGAATAATTATGCATTGTATTACTTTTGACCTTGGTGTGAAATAATGATCTCACGTGCCCTAAGTATTTTGTAGCGCTATTTTTCCAAAATTGTTGCAGACCACTTCTTTTCTCTTTTTCTAAGAACCAGGCTGGCATAATAGAGATCAAAAGTTGTGCTAAGTGCAGCTTTTCAACTAAATCAATTGCTGTCCAGCATGCTTGCTTCGTGTCCAACCCTTTGAGCCTATCTTGTGGTGCTCAATTGGTGAAGTTAATTCTGGGCAGTTTACTCCAATTGCCTCATGCTTTTGTTGTATCGACCTGTGCCTCTGAATCTCCTCTTTCTAATAGTCTAAGGCACATGTATTCAATGTGGACCACCTTTCTTGACATTCGAATCCATGCATGAATTCTTTTTGATCCCATCGAGAGTTCTGCCTTTAGCCTATGCTTTTGCCTATTATTAAAAATCCCACAGTAGCACGTACACTCATCTAACAATTTTATAACAATTGTTGGTTCTTTTAAAGCATAGGGTAGTACCCTCGTATTGCCATCTACACGAAAGAACAGATAGTTAGAAAAATTACCAACCGGTATATCCTCCTCACTTAGGATTTGAATATATTGGTCGCAAAAAAAGTCTTGCCACCTTCTCCTCCCTTTCTCCTAACTTCTTATCTCCTGTTTACCTTCACCTTTAGACTTGGACATTGCATCTTATCTTCGTTTACTATCCTCCTCTATTGTACATCCAGATTCCAAAAATGTTGGCATTCAATTTCTCCATGATCTAATGCATGATTGGCCAAGTGATCTGCCAACTTGTTGCCTTCCCTATAAATATGAGAAACTTTGTAATTTACCCCATTCATAAGCTGCATCATTTCCTCTACCTGCTCAAATATGATCCATGGTGGTTTCCATATCCCATCCATTATTTATTTTTAATAGCATTGAATCAGTTTGAAGACAGACATGAAAATGTTGTTGAATTCTGCAGTACCTCAGTGCTTCTACAATTGCTTTCGCTTCAGCTACTGTGTTTGTTGTCTCCTCGATCTCCTTCCCTATAGCCTGGACTATGTCAACCTTTTCTTTTCTTACACAAAAACCTGTTGAGCTCCTGCCTGGATTTTCCCTCGATGCACCATCCGTATTTACTTTTACCTAGCCCGCACTTGGGAATTCCCACATGAATTTCTAACCTTAAGTTTAGGAGTGTAATTTTCCATCATAGCTAATAGATCATGCCATTTTTGAGGTACCCTGTCAATCCCAGGCTTTCTCACTTTCACTAATGCCTGCAGATTTGATAAAACCTGATAAATCACCCTGTTGACTGACACAGCATCATCATACTTCATACTATTTCTTCTTTTCCAGAGTTCCCAAACTATACATGATGGGAGTGCTTGCATTACTGGTTTTAGCCTTAGACACACATTTGTAGTCCAACATTTATTAATTTCTTGGTGCAGTGTTAATCCCTCCACATCGATTCCTGCCATCGATAGAAAATACTTCCAGGTGGTCTTTGCAGTTTCAAATCTAAAAAACAAGTGCTGAATGGATTCCTCATTAGGTTGAACACAACACCAACATTTCAATGGCATGCAATAGCATATCCTTTTCATTAAATCATCTAAAGGTAACTTTCCTTTCCACACTTTCCAAATGAAAAAAGTTATTTTAAAAGGTAGTACCTTTACCCAAATCATCCTGTAAGTTGTTCTTGGATCGTCTCTTCTTCTCATATAATCCCATGCTGACTTAACACTAAAATATCCTCTTGGTTGCAGCATCCAACAAGGCATGTCAAGCACATGCTGAGATGGAGGTGGTTTGATTTTCTCTAGAATGTATACTGCAAAATCTTCAGGAAGCAGTTCAAATAGCTTGTCCACATCCCGTTCACCATCTTCAGTAACATCATATACATTGTGTACAGTTTCATCAATGCCAAAATCCTCAGGAACTAAAAAGTATAGTGCCCCTAGACCTGTCCAGTTGTCAAACCAAAATAGTGAGGATCCCATTTTTGGCAGCCAAAAGATTTGGTGTTCAATAAGATCTACGCATTCCAACATTTTTCTCCAAATATGAGACCCTCTATGCCATGGAACAATTACTGAATTCAATTTTTTACAGTATTTCTGACACAGGAAAGAGCTCCACAGGCTTCATTTTGTTCTGTAATTCCATCACAACTTGCTAAATAATGCCTTTGCTACATCATGTAACGACCTAAAACCTATTCCTCCTTCCTCCACTGGCATGCATAAAGTATTCCATGAAGCCCAATGGCTACTCCAAAAAAACTGAGCAAAAAATTTGTGCAACCTATTTATCACGTACTTTGGAAGGTTTACAACTGATAGTAGATACATAGGCATGCTTTGCAGTACATGGAATATGAGAACTTCCCTGTCCTACTTATAATAACTTACCTTGCCATGATTGCAGTTTGTCCATTACCTTAGTAATTAGGGGCTGATAGAATTCCAGCTTTCTCCTTGAATAAGATATAGGACAACCTAGGTATATGATCAGAAAATAATTCCTATGAATACTTGTGATCCTTTCCACCTAGCTGACAACCTCCATTTCTGTTAAATGATGCAGGTACACCGCTGATTTGGCCTTGTTAACAAGCTGTCCAAATGCAACTTCATATTCTTTCAGCACTTCCATAATCAACATCAGTGATGTTTCATCCGAAGATGAAAAAATAATCATGTCATCTGCATATGCCAAGTGATTGATTTTTTGACTCCACTTTGGCATCCAGGTTAGTATGTAGTGCATTGAGACCCCTAGATAATGCTTCAGCTACCAAGATAAACAAAGTTGGAGATACTGGATCACCTTGTTTTACTCCCCTTGAGGACTTAAAAAACCCATGTGTTTGACCATTAATTAGAATAGAATACCAATTGTTTGAAAGTAATCCAAAGACCATCCTTATAAACTTTTTTGTGAATCCCATTTTTCTCAGTACATTGGTTAGAAATAGCCAAGATGATTGTAATCAATCATAAGCTTTGGTCATATCTAGCTTCAGGATGACATTAGGTCACGCCTTAGTTCTAAGCTACATGTCAGTCACTATATCCTGAGTTAGAAGGATGTTTTCTACAATATTCTTGCCCTTAACAAAACCTGATTGTTCCTCCGATATCAGACTTGGAAGAAATTTCACTAGCCTTTCATGTACCACCATCGATATAACCTTATTGGAAAAGTTACTGAGGCTTATTGGTCTTAAATCAGAAAAAATGGTAACTTCTTTTTTCTTTGGTAGCAGTACTAAGTTGGTGTGAGTTATACACCTGGGTAGTTCATGACCATTGAAAAAAGCCCTCACCAGGTCATACAGGTCATCCCCTATTATTTCCCAACAAGAATAATCGAATTTTCCTGTCATACCATCTGACACCCTAGCACTATCACCATTAAGTCCAAGTACTACCACTTTAACCTCCTCTTTTGTTGGCTGCTTAATCAATTCTGCATTCTGCTCAGTGTTAATCATATTCAGAACATGCTCTATGATATCAAATGATGAAGGAATAGCTGCTTCTGTGAACAATCCTCATAAAATTTGATGGCCTCTTCTGCAATGTCTTGTTCTTCTTCAATCCAGATTCCTCTACTATTTTGAATTCTGTTAAGCTGAAGTCTCTTCCTCCTACCTTTCACTTGAGCATGGAAGAACTTAGTGTTCCTATCCCCTTCCTTGAACCAAGTCATGCCTGCCTTTTGTTGCCAACATTTCTCCTCCAATGCAAGAAATTTGATCAATTCTGCTTGAACTTTTTGTAGCCTTTCCCTGTTCATCCCTGTAGGATTTGCTTTAAATCTGCCTCATGAACCAGTACCACGTCCTCCATGCTTGATATCTTTTGGAAAATGTCCCAAAAATTAGCTTTACTCCACAATGAAAGGGATTTCTTTAATTTTTAGTTTGTGATTAAAAAGAATATAAGGATTTGCACTAAAATCAACTGTCCAATTCTCTTTCACCACATCTTTAAAAGTATCATGTTCCACCCAAAAATTCAAAAACATAAAAGGTTTGTTGGAACTCTATATTGGCCAAGCATTTGTCCAGCCTTTTGAAAATACAGTCTTCCTCTGCTCTCCCGTTCCACCATGTAAATATGCTGCCTTTAAATCCAAGGTCAAAGAGATTGCAAGTGTTGACGCAGTGTCGAAAGTCATCAATTTCATTCAATGCCACAGGTAGCCCACCAAACTTCTCTTCTTTGTCTCATATTACATTGAAATCACCACCTACAAGCCATGGTGCATCCATATCCCTTGCCATTGCATATAATGAATGCCATAATTCTATCCTCTCAATTGCATCACATTTAGAATATATCAATGTTAGGACAAACTCCACATGTGATTCAGTATGAAACATTCGTAGTGTTAATTGTTGCACCATATTATACATAATTGTTACCTCAAATACGTCATCTATGAAAGCCCATATCTTGTTGGAAACATTTAAAATTGCATGTGCAAGTCCTATGTTGTTTCTGTACCTTTCCAGTTTTTTTGCTTGTTGCTTTGGCTCCATTAATCCTATAAAATCATAGTGATTTTGCCTGTGCATTTTTGTCAACCTTTCAAAGGCCTGCTGTATGTTGACTGACCTTATATTCTGAATGAGAGCATTCATCACTGATTGTTTGATTTAATCAGTGTTCTCCTTGTGTGCATCCTAGTTTTTGGGGCTGCAAAATTTTCTTTTTGTTGTTTCTTCTTACCTTTTGCTGCTGATTTTGCCTTTTGCACTTGCCGAGGTGATAAATCACCTTGCCCTGTAGCATTTATAAGGTGTTGTGTAGTTGATTCTTGATCCATGTCGTATCCTGATCTACCAGGTTCTTCACCTTTTTCATTGTCTTCCTTCCCTTTTTTATTTAGCTGCAACTGTTTTTACTCCAATGTAATAGTAACATTTACTAATTCTATTTTTGTTTTGGCTATTTCTCCTTCTCTGTTGTGTTGTGTCCTTGTGGGTCTTTTTGTTGCTTCTGAAATTTGTCCTCTTCTGTTCCTCCAGGATCATTTACCTCTGGGCCTCTTCCTTCACAGTTTCCAACTTCTATGACTTCTGCTATCTGATAGTTAGTGTTTAGCTCAACATTTTCTGCTCCTCCCTTTATTAACAAATTACCATTTGTATTGTCATCAATGGCATTGGGCTCTCTATTTACACTTTGCTCATCTTCTTCTTTGTCCTTCTCATTTGGTTCCTCATCAGCTTGTGCTTCTATTGGTACTCCATCCTCTTCTGAATCATATTCCCTTTGTACAGCCCATAGCCTGCCTCCATTGCCTTGCACTCTTTCTTTTAATGTTGAATATTTTGACCCTTCTGCTTGAGAATTTGGAGTTTTATTAAGTTTCTTGTTTACTAGTGTATCCTGCGATGGGATTTCCTGGCATGAGGTATTGATCTCCGCTATTCCATCTCCTGCTTTATTATTGAATATTATTCCAACCCATTGTGTAGTAGCGTCTTTTAGTTTTGATGCCTCTTTTCCATTGATTAGAACATTAGTCGAACCAATCCTCGATGAGTTAAGATGAAATGCTTGTGCTGCTGGATTTAGCTTTTCCTCCTTACTGACCATATGCTTTGGTTTTTGCTTTGTTGTTGCTAGATTATGAGCTGTTGGACTATTTGTTACTACATTAGCTACCACAATTGCTAGTTGATTAACAGGTTCTTCCTCTTCATTCATCCCTTCTAATATTGCAAACTTGTTAGCTACTTGAACATGGTCATTATCTTCGATGTCTATTGCTACCAATTCCTTACTACTGTTGCTTTGTTCTCCTGCTTGTCGATCTACAGTACTGGTACCCTCCTTGTTCTGATTGTTTTCAAGTTGTTTAGCTGATCCCATCTCCTTTCCATTGTTATTGAGACTAGCATTTAGATTTACCACATTTCTAACTATGTTGTCCTTCACTTCCTTCTATTGCTCTTTTGCTAAAACATTCACATTACCCACGACCTTTCCACTCGATAAGATTATTATAGGCTGTAAGTTCCCAATGTTTTGCTCCTTAGTTGTATCTGCTTGGATAGCATTCTCCTTCTCCACATATAGTTCAGGATGTATTCTCCAACATTAAATTTGATCATGCCCTTGAAGCTTACAATGTCTGCAGTATTTAGGCAGCATGTCATATTGAATTCTCACACATTCAGTTCTTGTTGTTCCTGTAGCTTCATTGATGATGTCCATCCTTACCTTTTTGGGGAAATCTGCAAGTAGATCAACTAGCACCTTCACCCTTGCACAACTATGTCTAGTTTTATTAATAGTTGCCATGTCCAGATGCATAGGTTTACATACTGCTGTAGCTAGTGAAAACAAATATTCCTTCACAAAAAAAGTTGGCAGTAGACCTGGGAATAAAATCTAAGCCATTGCCTTGGGAGTTTCCTCATCTGCTCTAAACTTTGAGTCATAGATCAAAGGTCTAAGCTGATATTCATAACCATCCCTGTCCTTTATGTAATGTGTTTTTTATGAGAAATGAAGATAGTCCTGCCTTAAGGTCATTCTGATCAAAATGTGCCTATCCCTTAGGAAGTCAATGTTACTCTCACCTTTGATTCTGCATTGAATTGGTATTAACTTATGCAGTTGTTTAATTTCTGGGCTTCCATAAGAACATTTACCAACTATTGCATATTGTAATCCTTCGATGACATCCATCCTTTCTACTTCTGCTTCTACGAACTGAATAACATGCTCTCCATTTAATATTGTAGGTGGACGTATGGGAATTGGCTCAACTTCCTGTTGCTCGTGCATTGCAGCATTCAATGTGCAAGGTTTAAAATTTTTTGAATAGTCCATCGGTTGCTTGTTGTTATTGTTGTTCCCTAAAGCTTGTTCATTGTTAGGAGGATTCTGGTGAGGCAACGCAACCACAGAAGGTGGTTGGCCACCTGCCACTTTGTCCATCAGATTATTAATTCTTCAGCACTTAAATTACATGACAAAGGTACTGCAACTTTGCCAGAAAACACTGCTACTGTAATATATGTTGTAAAATCAATTTTGTAAACCTTAATAAAATGCAGCTGCCTATGCTCGATGCTACAGATGTGCCACGATGTTAGTTAAGAACTGTTGTTTAAAAGCAAACCTGTCGCTCACAATTAACAAAAAGCAGTGTTCTTCAAAAATGTGAATCACGATAGCTTCACGTTACAAGAAGCTACTATGGGAGTTGCGAACCAGTGTTGTCTCCTTTTGATCGTTTACACACCATAATGTTTCCTCTCAATACTTTAGTATAATGTTGTAGCTAAGGTCGAATCATCCATGGAGTTCTAACACTCCATCGTGACAGTAAAAAAGAAGTATCTTGAGTTTTTCTGGAGAATAACTGCGTGCTACAGTAGACTGACGAAAATAAAATTTAGATCTGTAACAAATGACTAAATATCTGAAGTAGAAATCAATTGGATATTATTCGTAAAGATAGTAAGTTTATTTTGACACCAAGTTTGGTTAATTCCACCACCGGATGCCGGATTTATGGCCGAAAAATGGTGATAAAATTACTATTCCTTGTCTTCCTAGAGAGAAGGCAAAGTAGCACGGTTGCTTGAACCGGGTATAGGTAGTTTTTTTTTTGATTTGTAGATTAGGTTTAATGGGCTATGATCTAGAGAATCAAAAGAGAACCTATAGCGTTGACGCACATGAACACAACAAAAACTTGAGTGTAACGCTTAGTCTTATTGTTTGAACTCCACTAAAGTACCTTAATTTGTATGTTTGTCACTGACTTGAATGCTCATAATGGAGTGTCTCGATGAGTTGATCTGGAATGAGTTAAATTCCATGTGTGATGAGGTTTTTGTGTAGTCTATATATTGTACTTGTGTCTAGAACTTGCCCAGTATGTGAGTTGAAGCGAAACTTCAGGTGATGCTCGGTTTGAAAAATGATGTTAGGCCTTCTTTGATCTTTTTGAGCTTAATTGCTTACCATAAATAAAATTTATCCTTATTCAACCCTTTTGAGCCTATTGACTTTTATTTGGCACCCACATTACAAGCCCACACCTTTTTTGTTTTTAATTGGCATTGTTTTTATCCCTTTTCCTCTTAAAGCACTTTAATCATGAGATGAGCGCTAAAAGAAGTAAGAAGGAACTAAGAGTGGGATGACTTTTGAGTGGAACCAATGAAAGAAATAAGGGTGCACTTATTCTGAAAAATAATACACCACTAGCGAAATTTGGAAAAGAAAAACAAAATCTGAAAAAAAAAAGAGATAAGGAAAAGTGAATAAATTGTTGTCCTGTTCTTGCTAGTGGGAAATACATTAAGGTAGTGCTTAAAGAGAAAGGGAACGTTGTTGGGAGTGATTTTTATTGAAAAATTGAAGTTGGGATTGAAGAAATTGCGCTAAAGTTGATTATGTGATGTGTTAAAGTGATTAGGAGGGTGAACGACTACTCCTAAATATATCTTACCCGTCCCTTAGCCCACATTAAAATCATCAAAATGTCCTAATTGATTCTATACCGAGCAAGCCTACAATAGTAGAGATTTACATTAAGGGCAAGCTTATGGTACCAATTGCTTGCATGTGACTTCTTTTGTGAGGGTGAGAGATTCTCTTTGATATATGTAAGCATGAGATTCGAATGTATGAATTGATTTTATTTTCTTAGCTGTGGTTGTGACGGCATGCGACTCGTGAAGGAAAAGCAAGTCTTGGCTTCCGTGTAGAGTAATTTGAGAAAGTGTGAATATTTCATGGCACTAGAGAGTCGACTTTTGAGGTTGAGATTGTTCACTACTAGGCGTAGCATATGTGAATTGTTCTAGGTGTAAAGCATTGAGGGAAATTGTTGAGTGGAACCTCTAGAGAGTATTGTTTGATTTCTCGAAGACGAGCAATGAATTAAGTGTGGGGTGTTGATAATAGGCTAAGTCTGGGTGATTTGGCGATTGTTTATACTCCTGCCTGATTATGTTTCAATGTCATAATATGGTTAAATGATGAAAAATGGGCTCTAATTGTGAATTTTACACATTGCAAGAGGGTGAGCCTATATGGTGACTTAAAGTTGTGATTGGAGCTACATTGGAGCAACATTAGAGCAAGGAAGACCCTTCGGAGCTGAGTGCGTGCAAGGACGAGACAAAAAATCGAAGAAATAATGGTCCAGAGTAGCGCGAGCTCTAGAGCGAAGTTAGCGTGATCGCTCTAGTCTAGAAGGTGGAGGCAGAATGTCAGGAAACTAGTGCGAACTCTAGAGCGAGCTCTAGCGCGTTCGTGCTAGTCCCAGACCAGAAAAGACTTGTTAGGGGCAAAATTGGAAATTTTGAGAAAAATCCACTTAACGTATATAAAGTCAAGCTTGTCCAAGGAGTCAAATATCAAAGTTTTCATAGTTTAGTGCAAGAAACATAGAGACAAGAGGCAAGGAGGAAAATCCAACATCAAGTTCTTCTTTTTTTTCTTCTTGTTTTTACGTTTTGAATGAAATTAAACATTATTGAGATGAACACTGCTATGAGTAGCTAAAACCCATTGTTCTAGGGTCATGGGTGAAACATGATTGTTATGGTTCAGTGTTTAAT
This sequence comes from Nicotiana glauca, assembly GCA_026770625.1. Lineage (NCBI taxonomy): Eukaryota > Viridiplantae > Streptophyta > Magnoliopsida > Solanales > Solanaceae > Nicotiana > Nicotiana glauca. The sequence goes on from MU692382.1 coordinate 40,584, forward strand.
TTAACGAAGTTGATTTTATCATATTGGGTTGTTTATTTAATTCCGTTCTCAATTATTTTGCTGAGTAGCTAACTATGAAATACTATCTACGAATCTAGAGTTGAACTCGAAAGTGGGAACTTTGGATTGAATATAGAATTAAATAGAGCAAGTTTTTGAACTTGGGCATCGGGGAATAGATTCGCAATTAGGATAGACATATACCTAATAGCCTTGCTTGGTTGAAATACAGGAACTGTAAACGCATTCTTGTTAATCATAATTCCATAGACATATAGGTATCGGGTTAATTTGAATAGGCAAGTAAGGAATCGAAAGATCCTTATGAGCATTATCAACCCTGTCAATCAATAACCCAGATAAGCCAATTAGTTATTTTAAGCCAAGAACGCAACATGATTGTCATCTAACCCGTGAACCTGGAATATCTCCCTCTATTGATTGTTAATCGAAATTACTGTTTGTTTGGTTGATTATTCTAGTTATTTTAGTAATTGATATTTTTAGGTAATAATTAGAGACAAATATATTTTGTGAGAAATCTCTTGGATCAATAAGTTAATTGAGTTTGAATCAGTTAAAAGTTAATCACAAGTCTTCGTGGGAATGATACTCTACTTACTACTTTATTGCTTGACGATCACGTGCACTTGCGTGAGTGTTTTGATCGCAACAGAGACCCAAGATCTCACTCCGAACTTGGACACATAAAGGCTGGCATTTCCACACTGCACTCTACTCAATTTTGGTTATGTGACTTAGGTGTGAGCACCACCCGTGGTCCTATTAAGGCCCTTAGGAAACTCAGACGCACCCAGGTCTGAGAAAGGATTTGAAATGAATGGCATTGGAAATTATAAATTTCCTTGCATATCTCAGATAGGATAGGAAGTCAAATCAGGCTTTTCTATGGTTGTAGCTTTTTCTTTTATTTTTTTTTCTGATGTAATTAAGTATTTCTTGTTATAATCTGTAATAAATATTTGGGGATGGCTAGTGAAAAGGGTTGGGTGATCATGTATGCTCGAGGGTAAAAAACATGCCTATAGGACTATTTAAGTTCTTCGTTTTCAATTCTGCATTTTTAGACACCATGTCTATAGGGTTTATCTTAATTTCTTATGGTCAATGTCACGCCTAGATAACCTGCCTATAGGACGTATTTAAATTTCCGCATGGCACTTAGATATCATGTTTAGGTTCTAAACGGCTAAAATAAATATCATGTTCATAATGCTGAAATCAGCAACACATAGAAATCATGCATATAAGGGTTCTTAAATAAATTTGATTCGTTCCATTCCCACTCAATGATAGATATCATGACCATAGGGTTTAAATCAGCAATAGTAGATACCATCACCTGCAGAATCTGAAATTGGTCTGCTCTAAAATTAGTCGACTCTGAATCTGTTTTAAACAATCTAATTCCTTTACTTAACGAGGTTTAGCAATCATGCCTAAGGGTTTCAAACAAATCAATTTGAGGTATTATTGTTTCACCGGATTCTGAATTAAGTATATATCATGCCTATAGGACCCCGTTTAAACACTTAGGCAAGCCTTAGAGTAATTACCATAAAACTAAATTCGCCTCTATTGATTAGTAACTACTCCAACAAGCAGGCAAGCCTGATTTGGGCTTCTTATTTGAGGTATATGATGTATCTGGCTCTGAATCCCCCTCGTCTTTAGTATTTCAATCAGACCTAAAAAGTATATGTAAGTCATGCTAGTTATGTGCTTTTGTTCAAGGAGGTGTATTTGACCTTTTTCTGTTTATATGTTTCCCTAACATGCAATATGTGTTTTTGTATGTCGCCTTAGATTTTTATCCTTTGAAACCAATCAGCCTAATATCCCTTCCCTTTAGGAATAGTATTCCTAACTACCTCCGTGACTAATAGGAATGGGGTGAATAATAGCATGCAATAGTAATCGAGACCAATCCGCGCTTTAATACCTTAAATGGGGTGGGAAATGGTAGATATGGATATGATGACCGGTGCGTTAATACCACGTGTAGCCACTCTCTTGAGGATTGATTACCGGGTATTGCATTGATGTGATCCATATTAAATATTAACCTAGGACCCCCCCCTCCCCCCATCCCCCTTCCTTTATTTCCCCTTCTCTTTTTTTAAGCATTGTAACTCCTTATTAAAATCAGCTCTTTTAGTTGCTCTTTCAAGCTTTGTTTATTTTCAAACCATTGTGTATTGAAATCCCATCTTATTTGAGCCTTATCTGCTTATATATTAATTGCACCCCAAATTCACAATAACTGTCTGGATGGGAACCACACTAGTGGATCCTGAAGGGTGCCTAACACCTTCTCCTTGGGATAATTTCAAGTCCTTACCCAATATCTAATTATTCAAAAGACTTAGAATTGAATTCCATTGGTGTCCTAATGCACCTCGAATCATTAGGTGGCGACTCTTAAAAAAATGCAAAACTCAGTTCCCAAAAGGAACGAGTTCTCCCTTCAAATGTCATAAACCTGATTTCCGCGGAGGAAAAAAGGGGTGCAACAGCATGGCGACTCTGTTGGGCCCATCCTCGCGAGTTGGGAAAGCTGTTCGATGGAACCAAGATGCCGAAGCTGGGGAATCTCCTTCTGCGACCAAATAGATAGGAGTTTTCTTTCAATTTAAAAATGTAATAAGGCCAATGGTCATTAGTGACATTTCTTTCCTGTTTATTTAGTGTCGATTCGGGATTAGTCTTATTTTCTAGCAATAAAATGGGGCATTTAGCATTATAGGTTCTCCAAATTAATTCGTCGCTAGGCCTACCTCGGGCATAAAGATGTTCCCAAATGAGGACATGTTTTGCATTCTGCACTATATGTTGAAATATTGCAACGCTTTTTATAATCCTCACTGACTTGGTTACCATTTTGTTTTTACTTTTTGTTTACTATTTCCCCCCTTCCCAAAGGTTAGTTGGTGCACTCCAGCAACATCATCTTATTCCAAGAGATCCAGGGGCCCTCCACCCACTCCTCTTCTTAGTCCTATCAGAAACAAGAACAAAGGGAAGATGGAAGATTTGAACAACACCAGAAAGGATAACTCAACTCAATGGGTAGAGGTCACTTATGGTACTCATGTTTCCAAAGAAAATGCATCCTAACTCGAACAAAAACTGCTGAAATTCCAAGAAGAACTTGATCAGGTTCGGAATCTGGTGAATCTGTCATTTTACCTCACCACTCCAGATATCAATTTATCAAATGCCCAGAACCCTACACCTCCATAGAATATCCCAAAACAACAAAATCATCCTGCCACTCACCATCACTGCAACGCCTGCCATACCTCAAATAACACCCCGCTGCTCATCCCATAACTCTAAAACTCCACAAATGACCACTGCCACACCCACCATAACACCCCCATCTATGTGGAGACTATGCCACACTCCACCCAACCCATCTCAAGCACGCTAGAGTCTGATGATAGAGACTTGCTCATCAAGAACATGGCTGAAGAACTTAAGAAATTGACCAACCAGATTCAAGGTGTTGAAGGAAGCAAGGGAATTGAGGGGCTGAACTATAAAGATATTTGCATACAGCCCTATGTCAAACTACTAGAGGGGTACAAACCTCCAAAGTTCGAAATGTGATGGTACAGGAGATCCAAGGGTCTATTTGAGAACGTACTGTGACAAGCTGGTTGGAGTAGGAAAAGACGAGAGAATCCACATGAAGCTTTTCATAAGGAGCTTGAAATGAGATACTTTGTCCTGGTACATTAGCAAGATCCAAATAAGTGGTCAATCTGGGTGAGCATGGCGTCCGACTTTATGGACAGGTTCAGGTTCAAGATAGAGAATTCGCCGGATGTGTTCTATATTCAAAATCTAAAGAAGAAGACTATAGAAATATTTCATGAGTATGCTACTCGCTGGAGGTCCGAAGACAATAAGGTTATACCTACCTTAGAGGAGGAACAAATGTACAAATTCTTTGTTCGAGGTCAAGACCCACAGTATTATGAAACGCTGATGATGATCGAGAGCCATAAATTTTCCGACATTATCAAGTTGGGTGAAAGGATTGAAGAGGGCATCAAAAGCGCTATGGTTAAGAACTTTGAGGCCTTGCAAGCTTCAAATAAGGCCTTACAGTCGGGTGGTGTGTCCAAGAAAAGGGATGTAGGAGCAGTAATGGTGGCACAGAGAACCAAATCTCCAATCAAATACCAAACCTACCCAATGCCTCCACTCACATATCAGCCTACCCCGAACTACCAAACACTCTCACCATCCTACCTAACTCCACTACGCACTTACCAATCACCTCCATCCCCCACATATCAGCTTAATTCACCTAGACATTCCTAACCCGAGCATGTTTACCAAGCCTACAATGCTTATCCATCCCACTATCAATCACCTTCGACACACCAAAACTTCCCTAGACCTCGACTAAATTTTGATTGTAGACCTCCGAAACAATATACCACCATTGCTGAACCTATTGACCAGTTGCACGAAAGACTCAAAGTTGCTGGTTATGTCACCCCTATCCCCATTGCAACTCCTAAAAACCCTTATCAATGGGTTAACCCAAACAAATCCTATGTATACCATTCCAGCATGAAAGGGCACACCATCGATGAATGTCGTTCTCTGAAAGATAAAATCCAGGCTTTGATTAACAACAACATTATTGTTGCAAAAGAACCTACTTCAAATGTCTGCAATAATCCTCTGCCAGACCACAAGGGTGGAGGCGTTAACATAAATGAAATAGAGGATGATTGGGATCCCGAGGGATCGATCGGTTTGATCACAGAAGGCGATGACCCAAAGAAGCCAATAGTTACTCTTAATCCAATCGTGGTCCAGATTCAGCCCTCTGGGGGCAGCGAGGTAAATATATCCATGCCACAAGAGTTTGAAACAACGTCACCTGCAAAGACACCAGCACCAATTAAGGTCAAATTCGTGTCTTCTGCAAATACACCTACACCATTTGAAGTTGCGATTTTTCCACCTAAGGCACATGCTTCGTTCGGAGTAAAGATAGCCATACCAATACCAGTGGTGATGTCACCATGATGCCCTTCCATACGAAGGCTATCCCATGGGACTATGCAGTCGAGGCAAGGAGGAAAGGCAAGGTTAGGTTCGAAGAAACTATTGCGGTACAGGGTATGACAACAACGGGTAGAGTTTATAACACTAAACACCTAGTTGAGTCAAACAAGCAGGCCTCCAATCGGCCACCCATCATCGAGTCCGGGCCGGATGATCTCTGGAGAAAGATATAGGCCTAAGGAATACTCGATCATCGACCAGTTGAACAAAACACCGGCACAAATTTCCATCCTTACTTTGCTACAAAATTTTGAGGCACAAAAGAATGCCCTGCTGAGGGTATTGAGTGAAGCATACGTGCCAAGAAACATCACCGGCAGAGAAATGGCTAACATGGTAGGATAGGTATTGGAAAGTCATAAGATCACTTTTCATAAAGATGAGCTGCCACCTAAAGGGTTGGGTCACAACAAGGCATTGCATATCACCGTGCAATGCGAAGACTATTTTATAACAAGAATCCTGATCGATGGAGGGTCTAGCCTTAATATTTGTCCGCTGGTAACACTCAGGACGTTGGGTAAAGGACTGTATGAAATAAAAGACAAAGCTATCAATGTGAAAACTTTCGACGGCTCCCAAAGGTCCACCATTGGGGAGATTAGCCTGTGTTTGGAAATGGGTCCAACTTGGTTCGATGTTGATTTCCAAATGATAGGTGTGTCGGCATCTTACAATCTGTTGTTGATACGGCCATGGATCCATGTTGCTGGGGCCGTAACATCAACACTGCATCAAGCGGTAAACTTTTAATAGAATCACCAAGAAGTGATCATCTACGGTGACGGCAACAATCCTTTATATAGTCGTCAGACCATTCCGACAATAGGGGGAAGAAGAAAGTTAGGTGGGGAGACCTATCACCAGATCGAGTGAGTCAATGCTATTGACAAATATAAATGGTGGGATAACAAGATCGAGAGTATACTGAATTGGAATAGGTATGAACCTGGCAAGGGGCTTGGCAAGAACCTCCAAGTGAATCACTAAGCCCATAAAACTCAATAAACATGGCACCACTTTCGGTTTGGGATATGAGTACACCTGGGAGGAATTCAACAACTAGTCGCCACCATGGCGCGGTACTTACTACCCACTGGAACAACCAATACCGCCTTTGGAGCAAACTTTCAGACAGGCTGACATTGTTTCTAGGACAGACGAAGAGGAGACACTTGCTGCAGTGAAGAACTTATTCTTAAAAGACGATGATATGGATTACTGTGTTGTATTCGAGGAGGAGGGGGAGGAAGGTCCTTCCATACAATCCGTAAGTAGTGGAACATACCTCAACTACTGGACTATCAGAACTACCAGAGCCCGGCAAACCTCAGCGTAGCAAGGCTGAGCAAGCATCAGGCACTATCTTTTATTTTTACTAGTTAATTTTTCCTTTCGCATTTTTGATTTCTGCAATAAGATATTCAACGTTCAAAACAGTTATGGAATTTATCAAAGCACTTTGATTTTTCTGATAAATCAACACTCTAATTATTTTATTTCATTACTTTACTTATACAGCATTACTATTACTTATCTTGATGAACCAATGACCGTGACATGTAATGAGACAACGTAACAGGCAGACATTGATTCAGAAGAAGATGACATGCCCGAGGAGATCATCAAAGAAGTTGAGAACTTTGAAAATCGACCTAAGTCCAACCTGGACAAGATGGAGATTGTTAATCTGGGAGATGCAGAGAATGTCAAGGAAACACGAATCAGCGTTCATTTATCACCATCAAAAAAAGAAGGAACACAAATAATTTCTAAGGGAATATGAGGACATATTCGCCTAATCATATAACAATATGACTGGTCTAAATACTTCTATTGTGGCCTACAAACTACCAACTGATCCGACATGTCCGCCGGTAAAGCAGAAGCTCAGGAAGTTCAAGCCAGACATGAAATTGAAAATCAAGAACGAAGCCACTAAGCAAGTCAAAGCCAAGGTTATCAGGGTAGTAGAATACCCGACATGGTTACCCAACATCGTGCCAGTACCAAAGAAGGACGGGAAGACCAGATTCTGTGTCGACTACCGGGATCTCAATCGAGCCAGTCAGAAAGATGACTTCCCTTTACCAAACATACAGATCCTAATTGACAATTGCGCCAAGCACGAGTTGCAATCATTTGTGGATTGTTTCGCTAGTTATCATCAGATCTAGATGGATGAAGAAAATGCTGAGAAAAAGGCTTTCATTACACAGTGAGGAATGTACTTCTACAAGATGATGTTGTTCAGCCTGAAGAATATAGGGGCCACCTACATGACGGCCATGACTACCATTTTCCATGATATGATACACAAAGAGATTGAGGTGTACGTAGATGATATTATCATCAAGTCCAAGAAGTCCACCGATCACATAGAAGATTTGAGGAAGTTTTTTAATAGATTGCGAAGGTACAACCTAAAACTGAATCCTGAAAAGTGTGCATTTGGGGTTCCCGCCGAAAAGCTACTTAGGTTTATTGTGAGCCGCTGGGAAATAGAATTGGTCCCATCAAAGGTCAAGGCCATTCAGGAACTACCACCGCCAAAGAACAAGAAGGATAGGATGAGTTTTTAGGGAAGATTTAACTATATCAGCTAGTTCATAGCACAGTCCACAGTTATCTGTTAGCCAATCTTCAAGATGTTGAAGAAGGACGTCGCTACCAAATGGACTGATGACTGCCAAAAAGCTTTCGACAGAATCAAGGAATACCTGTCAATACTACCAGTTTTGGTCCCCCCCCCCCC